>VYZU01032431.1:12028-31491 GCA_013401355.1 Ceyx cyanopectus
CACAGGGCTTATATACCCCCCTTTTTTTTTTTGATAGTTCCCAAAACCCAAACATTCATGTGAATTTGCAGTTTATATTTACTATATTGTATTGACTTTAAATTCCTATACCTTGTCCTCAGCTCATATATCCTATTCTAAAACTTTCAAATATGCTAACCACAAATATTAGGAAACTGCTTCAGGTTTCATGTTAAAGAGGTGCTATTTACTTCCTATTTGAGCTTGCCTAACCTCAACCTCTAGTCATTTAATCTTCCTGTGGCTTTCAAGCTTGTTTTAAAGAGCCCTCCTTATCAGATTGCCTGTCTGTTTAAGAGAACCTGAGAGGGCATCAGATTTCTATTTAATTTTGTTCTATATGTTACACTTCAGCTGTTTAGCTGATTACTGGTTCTGCATTTTGGTCTTATCAGAGTTTGTTACCTAAGAAAGTTTAAACATTATGTCCTTTCTCTTTTAGAGTCAGTCACAATGTGTTTGTTAATTAGTTTTCAAATTAAAAAACAAAAACAAACGACACACACAGAAAAAAAACCCCTTCAGAGCAAATTGCTTACAAAATAGATTCATTAGATCATAATCCCCAGAGGAATTTTGTTTCCTATCAGAGCTAAGCATATTCACTTCCAACTCTTTATAATCCAGTCCATGTACCTACACAGACTAAGAACAGAAAAGCCATCATTGGTGGCACCAAAAAAGGTAACAGGAATCAGATTAAACCTTTATCACTCTCCAAAACTGCAAGGGGACCAGGACAATATCAAGTATTTTATTATTTTAAATGTTATATATTGAAAGTTAAATTCTCTTGGGTGTATGTGCCTTCACTACACGCAGTTGTGTGTTCTAAAGATCATGATCCTGGCAGTATGAAGCAGGATTTGTGCACCAGACTGTGACTCTCCTAAGACCTAAGGACACTGCATTTCTGCATCCAGATGGGGCACAGCAGGGAGGTTTAACCCAGCTGCTCAGGCTGGGAATGCCCAAAGGCAAAACATCAGGTTCCTCTCTTCAGAAGTCTGCAGGGTGATGATGGAGGATTTTAGGTGGCTCTAAAACTAGGTACTAGCCATGGAGTTCAGTCAGGCTGTGGTTTTCAGCACTGCTGTACCCTGCGAGTTCTGCTGTAGGTATTTACCTCTTTTTCTGGATCTTCTACAGTGTCACAATGGGGAAAAGCACCATCCCACGCAAGGTGGTAACGTCACCACGTGGCATAAAAGGAATCCATTCTTCTGGATTAAAAGCTGTCTGTGGGTGAATTCATATTCTGGCCCACCTGAAATGAACACAACTGATCCTGTAGTTAGGGTTATGCTACTGTTGTATTATATAAGCACTTCAGGCTCTTTGCAGCATGGCATGATAAAAACAAGCAGAGCAGCAGCAAAGAGACCAGTGGGACAGTCCTGGCTTTGAAGGACTTGTGAGCTAAAATCCAGGCACCAGGAAAGGCTCCCAGAAGAGGAGCATATGGCAGTTCTCTTTACCTTATCATTACTCTCATCTCATAGTGTCCCATCTCCAGAGGAGGATCTGAGGGATGTAGGGAGAGCAGGTGAAGGGACTTGGGAAGACAGAATGTGTTCTCCAGTGCCTTTTCTCAGGATCATGTACCACCACAGACCAGGAGTATGGGGAAATACCTTCTTCTACCTTCCATTGGGCTGGTTCAGTTAAAAAAAAACAAAACAAACAAAAAACCCAAACAAACAATTGGAAACAAACAAACTAACTAACTAAACCACAACGCACATTTAAATGTTCCTGACTTCAGTTTTACTGTCAGTTCTCAACTTTTCCTTCCAAACGATGGTAAGTTTCAGGGCTGTCAGCAAAGACATGTCCTTCAGACCCCTCACGGCAGACACGCAAGCTAGGTGGGAATGAAGCAAGCCCCCGGCTTCACTCTCCATCTGCCTGCCTCTGCTAGGAAGCAGGGCAGCGAGCCAGCCAAGCTCCTTCTGTGCCCGTTCCCAGGAGCTGCTGATAGGATCAGCCTCTCGTGTACCCTCCAGAGAAAGCCCAAGAGCCGCAAACAGGGGAAACGTTCCTCCAGGTTTCCTCGGTGCTTGCTTTCCCACGCTCCCAGCGCGACTAAAGCCGAACACCCCTGAGTGTTCCCCTTGCTCCCCACCCAGGCAACTCGCCGGTTTTCAAGCGGAGAAGCTTGGGCGGGCACTTAACTAAGCGCACGCTTACGCAAGGTGCATATACATCGCTATACATCCCCAAAACGGACCGAGAGTCCGACATCCCCCATCCCCAGCTCTCCGCGGTCCCCTCGGGGCGGCTCCGCCGGCCGCTGCCGACCTCCCGCCGCATGCGGGCGGGGCAAGGCCGCCCCCTAGCGAGCGAAGCCGGCACCGCAGGCGGCGCCCGCTCCGCCGCCGCGCTCCCGGGGAGATGAACTCGATGGAACTCGGCGCCGCTTCCCATGGCACCCACAACTTCGACCCGCCGGGGCTGCCCCCGCGAAGGCCGTTCCTCCGAGGGGAGACACCTGCCGAGCCGCCGAGCATCACCGAGCGGCGGGGAGAGCCCCGGCAGCACGTCGCCAACCCCTCCCCGGAGCCCGTCGCCGCCGCTCGGTGCGGGACAGCGCCGCCGCGGGGGAGGAGAGCGCAGCCCGGTCGCCCGGCTCCGCCGCTCACCGGCGCGGGAGAAGCGGAGGCAGCTGCAGCGCTCGGGGCGTTTTTTCCTCCCGCTGGGGTGTTTTCTCCGCCGAGGAGGGCGCGGCGGCTTCACCTGGCGGGACTGAGCATGCGCGCAGCGGCGGGGCACGCCGCCGATTGGGAGCGCGATGCAAGACTAGGACGGAGCCGCCGGGCAGCCGCGACTTCGCGCTGCCGCGCCGCCGGAGCGGGGGTGCCGGGAGCCGCTCTCCATGGGATTTGGTACCGCTGCCATCACCGCCGCTGCTGCTGCCGCTGCCACGGACCCTGCTCCCTGCGAGGATCCAGCTCCCACCGGGGACTCCCGTTGGCCGGGCGGTGCCCGCTCCGAAGTCGCGGGCTGCCTTGAGCCGGGCATGACCGCGCTGTCGGCGGGGGCCGGCGCTGCCCCGCTGTCGCCTCGCCGGGTGCCGGGTGGAGGCAGCGCTACCGCGCTTCTTTCCGCGCCGGGACGGCGCTGCCCGGCCCTGCCCTGAGGGACCGGGGGGTCAGAGGCGAGCGGCTCGGCCGCTGGGAACCGCTCGGAGCGGCCGCTAGTCCGTTGGCGGGGGGCGATGAGGGCGGCGGGGAGGGGGCGGAGGGGCGACGGGGCGGGGCGGGGACTCCGCGGGGCTCTTTAGGACGCCGGCGCCCCGCACACCCACCATGGATCTACTGCTGGTGGTGAACACGAGCCTGGGCTCCCCCAACGAGTCCCTGGCGTTGCCCCCTTCCTCGCCGTCCTCCTCGGCCCTCCTGCAGCCGCCCTCCCCCTACTCCCCGGCGGCCGTGGCCAGCCTGGCAGCGGTGGTGGGTTTCCTCATCGTCTTTACCATCGTGGGCAACGTGCTGGTGGTGATAGCCGTGCTCACCAGCCGGGCACTGAGAGCTCCCCAGAACCTCTTCCTGGTGTCCCTGGCCAGTGCGGACATCCTGGTGGCTACCCTGGTCATGCCTTTCTCCTTGGCCAACGAGCTCATGAACTACTGGTACTTTGGCAAGGCTTGGTGCAACATTTACCTGGCACTGGACGTGCTCTTCTGTACCTCCTCCATCGTCCATCTCTGTGCCATCAGCCTCGACAGGTATTGGTCAGTCACCCAGGCAGTGGAGTACAACCTCAAACGGACCCCTAGGCGGATCAAGGCCATCATCGTCACCGTCTGGCTCATTTCAGCTGTCATCTCCTTCCCACCACTGATCTCCATGTACCGGGACCCCGAAGGAGATGTTTTTCCCCAGTGTAAGCTCAATGACGAGACATGGTACATCCTCTCTTCTTGCATTGGCTCTTTCTTTGCCCCCTGCCTCATCATGGTTTTGGTCTATATCCGCATCTACCGCGTGGCCAAGCTAAGGACCAGGACTCTCTCTGAGAAGCGTACAATGCCAGAGGGGTCCTCCCAGACTGAGAATGGCTTGACCCGTGCTGCCGGTGGGTGCACGTCCCTGAGGATGCAGCTGGGAGAGAACGGACATTATTCGGTGCACCACTGGCGCAAAGCTTCTGAGCTGGAAGACATCGAGCTGGAGGAAAGCAGCACCTCCGAGAGCAGACGGAGGCGGAGCCGGGAGGAGCATCCCCGCAAAAGCAGCAAGAGCCAGTCCTTCTCCTACTCCTACTCCTCCAAGCACTCCAGTAGCCGCCTGTCCCGCTCTAGCAGTCGCTCCATGCAGTTCTTCTCGTATCGGCGTCGTCGGAAACGTAGCAGCATCTGCCGTAAGAAAGTCACCCAGGCCCGGGAGAAACGCTTCACTTTCGTGTTGGCCGTGGTCATGGGGGTCTTTGTGGTTTGCTGGTTCCCTTTCTTCTTCAGCTACAGCCTCTATGGTATTTGCCGGGAGGCGTGCGAGGTCCCCGAGACTCTCTTCAAGTTCTTCTTCTGGATTGGGTATTGCAATAGCTCCCTCAACCCAGTCATCTACACCATCTTCAACCAGGACTTCCGCAGGTCCTTTAAACACATTTTGTTTAAGAAGAAGAAGAAGAACTTCCGACATTGAGCTGGAGGGATGGATTTGCCTTGAGCAGGAGTAGTTAAAAGAGAAGGAGAAAGCTCTGTGCTGAAAAAGAAGGGAGGGAAGAGAACATGGTGTTCAGGCTTAGAGAGAGGAAAGGGGTCTTCCCTGGTGGTGGAGCAGTGTGATGCTGTGGGGTACGGTGCTGGGGAGGCTGAGGGCATTCACTGTGGTACAGAATGGTGACATCCTGCTGGAGGAGTGGTGCTGGAGTGTGGGTGGGTAAATGGGGAAGGGAGTGATGCCTTTGAACCATGCTGGAGGCCATGGGGAGTCCTCAGAGGAAAACAGGCTGAGTTTGGGAGGCGGTGAGCTTTGGAATGTTATGGGAAAGTAAGCAGAGACATCAAGAGCAAAAGACTGTCAGAGGTGGTGGAGATTTGAGTGTTTATAAATAGAGCAGCTGGGTCCTGTGGTGGGCTTGTCCACAAAGAAATTGGCTTTTACTGCTTATGTGGGGAAAGAAAGTGCAAAGTACCAGGCACTGAGAGTATTTGGAGTTACGAAAGGATTTAAATGTTTGCCAAAAACACCCTACAGAACAATCTGAACTCTTTTATAAATAAACCTTTGTACTGTTAAAACCTTCTGAATGATGATTTTACACAGGGCTTAAGTCCAACAGAAAGCTTGGGGTTTTCTTTTCCTTTGAAGGAGTCTTTGCATATAGAGCTGGATGGGAAACACTTTTCCTATCTTCCCATAATTTTGTCAGTGGGACAATTCTGCAAGTCCTGTGTGTTTTCATGAGATATGAAAAAGAACACATGCACCCCATGATCCTATTTCTCCTTGTTGGATCACAAGGCAGTAAAATCCTGCTCTGATCCTGCTCCCTCTCAGATCAGTGACCTAAGCACATTGCTGTCCTGGAGCAGGTAGTGAAAACAAACAAAAAAACCCCAATATTTTGGTGAACTCACCTAAAAATTTCTAAGTTAAAAAGAAAAAGAATTTCCAACCAGCTCAACTTTCATGTGCCCTGGGGAATACCCACACCCCCACACCCCCCCCTTTCTAGTCCCCCTCAGAAGTCTTATCTCAGGGGCTGGATGCATGCTGCTCTCCTTCTCAGACAGGCAGTTGGACACAGTCTGCTATGCAGATTTTCAGAGGAAGAGCAATCACTACACCACTGAGGTCTTTAAATCCTTCGTATTTGCAGTCTTAGAGCAACTAAATCCTTTATATTTACATTTTTTAATGAGAAGCATACCTTGCAAATTGTCAGCAGTGAACAAATCTCAGAAGAAGGTGCAGCTGTTCCAAACCTTTAATATTAATGTTGCTTTCTTTCTCTTTTCCTGTTTGCATTTCTAGTTTATGATTTCAGAGGATTTTGTCGGAGGGAGAGAAGAGGGGAGAAGAGTTTGAAGAGTTATTAAAGCAAACTATTTCCCACGGGTTTCTAAAATGTCATAAATTGTAATTAAGAGAATGAGAGACAGGGGCTAGTGTCTGTACATTCACC
This sequence comes from Ceyx cyanopectus, assembly GCA_013401355.1. Lineage (NCBI taxonomy): Eukaryota > Metazoa > Chordata > Aves > Coraciiformes > Alcedinidae > Ceyx > Ceyx cyanopectus. Next base: position 18,182 of record VYZU01032431.1, read on the forward strand.
CCTGAGTGCATACTGAGTGTAAGACAGCTAAGCATATATCTCCCTTCTCCAGCTGTGCTGCTGCAAGGAGCATATTCTGTTTGCAGGGTAAATACTGCTCCATTTTATGTGTATCACTCCTTCCATAGGCAACAGGATTTGGCATCTGCCTTAAATGAACCTTTCCATGGCAAATAGCTCTTTGAAAAACACAATGAAAGCTTGGCTCATCAGGCAGGCTTCTTGAAACAGTCAAATTGAATCTGTACCTGAGAATCATTAGATATCCCCTCCATTACTCCCTCTGTTCTGACAGGTATCTGTAGCCTCTCTCCTCTTGAATTATCTATGGCATAAGTAGAAGTGATAGGTCACTTTGTTTCATCCGATTTTCACCATAAAGGTTTGGTCCACTTAACCCTGGAAAAGGAGATTGTCAGAGGCTAAGATTCTGGTGTCAACTCAGTAGACAATTTAACTTCAGGACCAGCTCAAGTGGGAGTTCTGCTGAAGTAAGGGTTAGATGATTGCACCAAATGCATTAGAAGAAACAACTGAGACATTGACAAAGTCCTAAGTGTAACTTACTGGATCCTTTCTTGAACTAAGGCTTGGGAGCTGTGAAAAGATTTGAGCTTTGCTAAACATCTTCACTTAAAGATGTTAAGACTTATTATTGTAAATAACAAATGGTTTGGTATAAACACGTACCTGAGACAGATAAGGAAAACAATAGCAAGCAAAAGGAGGAAATTACAAGCCATTTTCTCTTTTGCAAAATGGAGAATATTCTTTTTCAAGTTACATCCAGACGAGCTGAAACAAGCTCGTGTTATTTGTAGGTCACAATGTAGCTAAAAAAGTTCAGGTTTGTTTAATCTGAAGAAACTATGTAATTGCCAGAGCAACCAAAGCAACATATGGTACATAGCTACTACCTCTGAGCTACTGGACAGCTTCATTAGAGATACCTGTTCCTACTAAGATGAAGGTCCAAGGTCCACTTTTTCACTTAATGCTTGTTTAGAGTGGTTTCCCAGTCTGCAGACACACAGCAGTTTCACTGTTACCCTGCTTTTGAAATGAGGTTTGTTGCCTGTAAACACCATCCTTCCCCTTTGTTTTCCCTTGTAGAATTCAAGGGGTTTAAGGAAAGGAAATTTAACAGACAGATTTCAGCGGATGTGAAATATATATGGAATGACTGATGTGCCTTAAAAAGTAATTTCTTTGCTATGAAATTATTCTGTGGTCATGATGAACATAAAAGAAATAATGCTTCTATTTTTGTTTTGCATTTCCAAATGTCTAAAAGGGATTGATGCAGATACTGAACATCTATGTGCAGCTTACTTAAAAACAGGGCATTTTCTGTGGTTTTAATTTCTTTCTGGTCACAGTTACTTATCTGATTCAATGCCTCAAGAGGATCTGATTTCTTCTGAGCTTGACAAAAAGTAGCATTCATCAATAAAGATGTGCAGTATACACCCTTTTAAAGTGCATTTCCCTCTAAATTAGTGAATACAGAGGATTTCTATACAATTTGTTTTTAATGTAACTATTGACTATGCTTCAAGGAAGTAAAATGGGGCTGATTTATTTTTTTAATTACAGTGTTCTCTTATTACTTGTAATAGCTGAAGACTGGAATTTGTTTGTAACATACTGTGTGGTGTTGACTTTTCATAAAAAGTTATCAGCTCTGCTACTTGCACTGTGGTTGTGCTTCCACTGTAAGTTGGCTAACAGCATCTAAAGCAAAAAAAACAAAAAAACAAAAATAGCCAATGCAGCTTTTGCTGAGAAAATGGCAAAGATCTTTTATGTTTTAAATATGTCTGGTTGTGTCTTTGATCACATCTGATGAGCTGGTTGAAACACTCACTCTTTACTGTTGTGGAAAAACAAAATGTTGCTATGAAGCCATATTGATCTTAACAATAAGCACATGATCTTTACCTCTTCATTTGCTCATTTCACCATGAAGAAGATTTTCTCTCAGTCTAAAGGGACAGGTTGCTGTTTTATTTTCAAAACCAACTTTCTGAACAGTTCCATTGTTTGATGGTTATTGAAATATTGAACAGTATAACTTAGCTGGGATGGGAAAACAGGGCTGCTTTCCTTCAGCCTTCCTCTGTGGGAGTTTTACATGAGTGAGAACTGCAGAATTAGCCTCTTCAAGGCTTGAGGCAGATGGAAGGGAGAGATTTGACAGGATAACACTTTTAAATCATTGTCTAAAATAAGAATCAGGCCCTTGATCTGTGTGATCCCTGTTCAGAAGAGTCATGTTTCTCCAAGGGCACTGGCAATTTCTGAGTAGACCTGAGATGAAAGGCTACATACCAGCAGCTTTGCCCTCCTTGAGCTGTGTATTTGAGCTCACCTTTTGTGAGGAATCCCAGAAAACTTCAGCAGAGCTTCCTTGGGAATGAGGGAAGTACTCAGCATGGACAAGGATGTTAGGAGCTTCCTTAGGCATTGCCTCTTTTTCAGTAAGAGTGCCTGAAAAATAAGCAAATGTTTGTGCATAAATATACAAGACCCAGGAAAAAGTCATCTCTGCTTAACTGTTACAAATACATAGAAGCTGTGTATCAAGGGGTTTTTTACTATATAACCAGAAAAAAAAAATACTGCTGCATATTTTCAGTATCAGATGTGTGAAGAGCATTCTCTGATTGCTTCTGTTTTTCAGAGAAAACGTTTGGTCTCTTTCTTGCTCTGACAAAGTGGGTATTGGTTAGAACAGCATGTGAGAAGTGTAGAATTTTGTAGGAAAATGTCAGTAAACGACATGCATTTCGGGAGAATGTTCTAACATTAAGCTGTGACTACAGTCAAGAAGGAGAAAATACCTAAAAATGAGGTCCAGATGCATTCTGTGAGTTTGGTTTCATGGTTGTGATCTTGTTGGTGAGCAAAAGGGAAATAAATGCTTCAGAAAAAAAAGTCATATTTGGAAGGGGCATGATGCATGAGGAAGTGTCTGCACACTACACTGAAGGGAGTTAATATTTAGTTACCTTGGCATTGTAGACAAGTACAGTAGAGGAATTTGTCTTTTTCACTGCACTACAGCAATGAAACAATACTGTTCATTTGCCTTCCACATCTGTGGGTCAACTAAGCCATCCAAAAGATGGCAGAGGAGAAGGTAAGAGATCACTTCGGTGTTCAACACCAAGCTTAAGTTTGTCCTTTGTCCTTGAAATTAAGCCAAAAATACAACTTGGCATTTGGACCCAAAAGATTTTGTAGCATCAATAATGCAACACTGAATATTGCCTAATTTTAACATCAGTTTGTATTATACACCCTGCACATCTCCATTTCAGAACTGAAATGGGAGAGTCTGACACTTCAGGCATGTGGGAAAGGAGGAATCAGCAATTGGAAGTAAGAGTGTGTATTGTGAAATTTACCTAGATCCCATTCTGATAACTTACCTGGCATTAATTTTGTGGCTTCCCAATCACATTCAACACCTAAGAAAGATTTAGGGAGGTTTATAACGTGGAAATGGTTGAAAAACTGCTTCTCAAAGAAACAAAAAGTGGCAAATTACTCAGAGAATCATTGTTTAGATGGTTATACCTGATATCCAGTCCATCCATCCTTCCTTCCTTCCTGACTACACTGATAATACCATTTACACTAAAAAAGAGACCTTTTCTGTCAATAGACATGGCATTCTGCTGTAAAGCAACGTGCTTTACTATACTTCTCTGAGAACTCTAATGAAAACCCAGCACTTAATTCAATTTATCTATATGTAACTCTCTTAACACAGACACTTTATTAAAGTTTCTGAATGTAAAATACACAAATCATATATCACTGCCTGCTTCATCAAAATCAATTAGTTGTGTTTCAGCATTTCTTTGTGAACAGCAGTCATTCATTTTGTATGATACTCTTCCCTGATATCTCTCTGCTGACAGACAAAGCTGTTGACAACAGGGGAAATAAACCCATGAGGATTCATATTTCCCTCCATTAACTCCATTAAGTCTCTTCTAATAAATTAAAAGCAAGCCAGTAGGGGTAAGTCTTATGTCTGTTAAGTGACAGAAGTCAGAGAAATAATAACCCCAGTGGTTCCAAGATGTACATCACACTTTAGAGAGAGACTCACCCCAGGCTGTAGGGACACCTTTCTCTTGTATTTGTTCTTTTTGCCTTTGACCCAACATTTCAAATGATTGGAACACTTTCAGCACAGCATCCTTTTCAACGTAGGCTGTTGGAGTAAGAAATTAATACTGAGGTCTCCCACTTCCTCACTGAGTGCTCTCACCAATAGACTATTTATAAAGGTGATGCAGCTAAAATGCATTTCCTTTAGGCACATAAATGTTTTATTTGATCTAGCTTTTTATCTCTCGGCAGACCAACACTGTCATTCCACAAGGACATTCTCTATCTGGAAAAGCAAACACATGTCAAATGCTGGGAGGAATATGAGAAATCCTGAAAAACCTCATTTTAAAAGAAAATGCCACACCTGAACTAAGGAAAAAGCTTCATCTTGTGTGTGGTGGGGATGCCCTAGCTGAGACCACCTGCTCCAGACGTGCCTCTCATCAGATTTTGGTGCAATGTGTAGAGCTGTTCAGCTCTTTGGCTTTCTTTTTGCACTCTAAATCAGTCCCCACTTGCAATCTGAGTACAATACACAGCATGTGCTTACTGTACCTTCACCTTGTGTGCCTCAGTGATCTCCAAAGAGCAGACAGTGCTTCCCATCCTCTCAGGTATGCTGAGAGGATTCCCCAGAAGCCTCTCACCCCTGTGAGATGCTTTCAGGCAGTGTTGTGCTCTATGTAAGTACCTCTAGTGGAGTAATAAGAGCGATGCTAAAAGTTCTTGACTCATTCCAACCCATACTACTTTTTTTTTATCACAAATAAATGTGTGTGGTTTTGAAGTGTCTGTAAATGTGCATTCACTAAGATTAGCACTAGTTTGTTTCCATCTGGTGGTGATTAAAAGGAGACTTTTAGTCAATTTGTCAGACTTTTGATTTTCCACGTGGTGCATCTGAGGATCATGGTGCATTGTTTTAACAACACAGTTAACAAAAGATTCCTGATTAAAGATTCCTGGATGGCATCTTTTTTCTGTCAGAAAAATGCCAGTCTGATGAAATCTTATCCTTCCTTAAAGTCTGAGTCTGCTTTGCCCCATTATATAATGGAAACCCAGAGATCTTTAATCAACTTCTACTGGCCTGACTGCTTGCTGGCTGGTCTGCCTGACTCCTGGGCAGACAGCTGGATAAGGTGCCAGAAAGCCGAGACTTCCAGGCTCCTGGATCCTGGGCAGCTCAGGCCCCTGGGTTTATGGGTACTCATCTCTGAGCTCCATTATCACAGTATTTAAATGCTTCATAACCTTTGTTATACTTAGCCTGTCAATGGCTTTCTGCATTAAAGAGGAACTACCATGCCCTTTTTGCTGATGAGAAATAAAAATTAATGACATTTAGGTAGGTAAATCTTTCTGCTTTATGTGGATCCTTCCAGCTGCAAACCCATTATTGATGCTCAGACCCCTGCTAAGATTCAGTGTATAAAGTTCTGGCTGCACTTTCAAGTTCTGCCTCTAAGAACATAGCAAGTCCACAGAACTTGCACACAAATCCTATCAGGAACACAAACTAGATGTTTCTCTCCTTTGCTGGTCTCCATCTGGTAAGTAGGTCATTCAATTTGGATTTTGCAGAATAAGGAAAAACGAAGACACTACCCCCAATTTGTGAACCAGCTCTGGCATCACTGCTGGCACTGCTCACTTATTTTTAGGACTGCATTTGTATTTTTAGTCACCAGTGTTGGATTATCACTCCCATTTCTACATACCTGTTTTTCCATGTGTTGAACAATGCGTGGACAGAACTCTGACCTGTGTTTTACACTCCAAAGAGGCAGACTTCTGTGCTCCTGGCAAAGTGCAGAAAGCAGAAGTACTGAAAAACAAAAGAAAAAATGGCAAAAATCCCCCCCAACTAAACAGCAACAGCAAAAAAAAAAAAACAAACAACAAAACACAACCAAACCAAACAAACAAAAAAAAAAACCCCACACAGACACACAAAAAAAAGATTAAAAAAAAAGAAAATTGACTCTGAATTCACAAAAAATAGCCACTGCAATAGCCACCCTCATTTATGGTTCAAGGCTCAAATTCAGGCCAAATAAAAATAACTTTCATATCTCCCTCTTGTTTTACTGCCTGCCAGGTATCTCAGGATACACTGTGGATCATTAGATCACTCTTGTCTCATACTTTGAAGGTCACCTCCCTTGAGATAACTGAATTTATGCCTTCAATAATCCAGAATTTATCTGAAAACCCCATGAAAAATGTCATAGAGGCAAGAAGTAACATACATTATTCTAATATAAAGCCTGATGGACTCTCTAACTAGCAATACATCTGCTGGGAACAAACCCTTTGGGCTATTGAGCACCTCTGTGTATATTTTTCAGGCCAAGTAATGGCCACAGAGGGAACCCAAATGCCAGGTACAGAGGAGGGCTGGCTGATAATATTTACCACCTTCAAAAATGCCAGCTGGTATCTATTAAACTCATACCTTTCATACTAAGGGAAAGGATTGTCCCCAAATATGGTATTAAAGAAGTAAGCAGACATCATTTTTCAGAGCAGTCATGCATAGTAAATGTGGAAGGAGAAGGAACCTGTCTATTCCCAGAGAAAGGGTTCAGCAGCAGTTCATCCTTACCTAATTCTGCCATCTCCAACTTGTGATAACTGACATCACATAGGTGGAGGCTGCTGTCAGGTTACAGTGCTTTCAAAAAGTGTCATAACTTTTGTGTGTGTTAGTTCAGTTTTTGTTGTGGTAACAGTTACTATTAATGACAGAAATAACTTTTTTTCCCCCTCCTTTACTTTCAGAGGAGAAACAGAAAAGATATTTTACAAGACTACAAGAATAGCTCTTCCTTTTCTATTGTGGTAAAGCAAAAATAAACATTAAGAATAAAAATACTTAATAATAATATTTATGCTTAATAAACATGTTAAAAACAGCCATTAGGACTCTGGGATGCAAATTGGCCATTTCATTCTCTGATTAATCAAGCACAATTCAATCATCTCAATGCACTTACTTATCCCTGAGGTTTTATATGTCACGTAATAAAATATCTCAGTTGCCCAGAAAAGCTGTGCTGTCTGTCCTTAGAGATTTTCAAGACCTGACTGGATAATGCTCTGAGTAACCTGGTTTGGCCTCCTCCTGATTTGAGCAGGAGATTGGGCTGGAGCATCCTGAGATCCCTTCTAACTTGAATTAACCTGTGACTCTAAAACCTGTTTTCTCCTAATAATAAAGTCCTAAGAATTGTATAGAATCAAAATAATAGTCCATAGAAGCATGCACATATGTTGCTATAGATGAGAAAAGTTTTCTCATCTCTTCTTTAGGCTTTTTGCATCCTTAGATGTCTGAAACTTTTCTATCTACTGTGGGCAAATTCTGTCTAATACACACTTGGCTGGGTCCAGGGCACAAAGCTTTTCTTTCTTTAGAATTAATTTAGTAACTAGAGACCACTACAGCATGTTCCCTTGTTCTGCCACCTCCCCTACACCCCTAATCTTTAACTCAGTAGAGGCACATGCACATACAAATATTTTACAGGCATTTTCTTTAGAAGTCCAGCCAAATAAAATAATCCCCAAATAAAACAATCTATATTTATCTCCAGCAAGTGTCTTCATGATCTACTGACTGTGAAGTGGTGAAGAATATAGATCATAAAGCTGTCATGAGCAGGATAAAAATAACAATTAAATGAGCATGTTTTCATACACAGCTGAAGACTTTAGTTAAGTCTGACAATGGAAATCTCTTACTGTGACACATGTTGCTTCATATATAGGTCACAAGAGATAGGACAAGATGAAACAACCTGAAGTTGTGGAAGGGGAGGTTTAGGTTGGATATGAGGAAAAAAATCTTCACCAAAATAGTTGTTAAGCATTGGAACAGGCTGCCCAGGGAAGTGGTGGAGTCACCATTCCTGGAGGTGGGTAGATGTGTGATATTGTTTAGTGGACTAGGCAGGGTTAATGGTTGGAATTAGGGGTCTTTTCCGACATAAATAAGAATTAAATAAATGAATTAGAAATAAGAAGAATCAATTCTATAATTTTGTGGTTCTAGCTAAAAGGCCAGAAGAACTGTTCAGGGAAAACTTTTGCCTTATATTTATTTTCCTGCTTAAAGTTTGTATTATTCACCAATGTTCAGTGCAAAAGCTCTCACTGTCTCTGGGAAAGAGGTATCAGTCTCTGTGGGAGCTGTGATTCTGGGAACAGCACTTGCATTGAGACTTTGATGTTTCTGAGGCAATTTCTGTTTTGGGGTTCCTTATGTGCAGATTCAATGCCTAGAAGCAGAATTCCTGCTCAGGATACAAATAATCACTACTTGTCTGAATGTCAAAAAACCTCTGGAATTCTAAATGTCAACAATTTGTCTACATCTATCCAGAAACCTGTACTGATGAGGTTTCTAAATCAGTGCTCTGCTTCTGTTCTTTGAAGTTATTTTTGTAACTATTTCCCAAGCAATTGCACATCCTACAATGAGAACTGCATATGTCCCAAGATTAAAATATCAGAAATAAGCCATTTTTAAACCTTCAACACTCAAAACAAATGGCAAGCACTTTCTTTATATGCTAGCTGAATATTCAGCTACAACAATAAAAAGAAATAATCGCATTGTAGAAAAACACAGTATGTTCCAGGATAAATATATATTTTTATCTAGTATCTAATGCTGTAAATTTCCCCCTTATATTGATATAACATACATATAAATTTGTCATGTGTTTTTAAAAATGTGTTTTGTCTTAAAACTCCATTTTCATTCTTTTTTAAGGAGCAATCACACACACATTGAGGTAAACAGTTCCTTGAATAGCCTTAGGGTGACTTGGCAAGGATGTAATTGTCTGTGCACTGACTCTATAACTGAATTGTCTTCTTTAATAATGGGATATCATGTTTATTGGTCCCTGACTCCTCCCCTTTAATGCCCATTAACTATCTTTTCACTTTCTTTAATGTCCTTTTCTCTTTTTCTTCCTACAAGTTTCTTGTTTCTTCCCTGTTCCACAACACAAGAAGGAAAGTACAAGGAAATAAAGCAGCAAAAAAGACTGTAAACTGGTTTTGACAGACTCTTATTCATTCCAAACAGAAGACCCCTGCACTGCAATGGAATTAACTGATGTTAAAGCTCACACACAGAAGCAGACTGACTCCATCATTCACCCCTCCCAGCTGCTGCTGCCTTCTTGTAATCATTTAAATCCACTGACCTATAATACTGACAAATAATTCTTTTTTTTTTTTTTTTTTTTAATCTGGGGATAAATTTGAGCAATGCACAAGAAAACACATAGATATGAGTTTTGCAGTGTGCACCAGATGCAGATGGCTACTAGTCCATCAACAACAGCTTCCAAATGGGACCTGGGAGAAACCAACCCATGAAACATGCATCATTTCATCAGTGGTGAAATGTTCCAGTGCAGATGATTTGGCTTTTCTGCTAGCTTTTAGAAAAGCTTCAGATCTGTGCTGGAAACCAGTAGGTGACATTTCAAACCCCCAAATAACTGAGAAAACTATTGCTTAGTTCAACTGGGTTATTAACACCATAAGTATGGCTTTGCTGGGCTGATGAGTGCAATATGTGTTGTCGAGTAGAAAAAAAATAGTTTCAGCTTATGTGACTACAAAAACAATTCTTCTATTGCTGGTTCTGTTGAAATCAGGTAGAGAAATACTGAAGAATTTCTAGTTCCAGCCTTCTTCTGCTGCAGCATAGCCTTGTGGTATTGATTAGCACTATGAAGAGACTGCAGAAGAGAAAGTTATCATTCATTCATGAAATGGAAATACGCTGCCACAGAGCATTTATTTTGCATGGACCAGCTACTCATAATTCCTCTAGAAGTGATCCATCATTATACCTGAACTTGGATTCTGGGGCTTAGAGCAGAGTGAAAAAAAGAAGAAGCTCTTACTTTATAAAGTTAGACTTTATTTTTACACACCTACTAATATATGTGTTCAGTATAGCAGAACTGTATGACAAAGCTGATAGAGGATTTTGCTGGAAGAGACCTTTGTGATACTAGGAGGAGTTTTCAAGGACACCAAAAGATATTGGAAAGGACAGAAAATGAACTGATTGGGCTGCCCAGTTGGATCAAACTACACCTCTGAGCCAGGTTAGCTGGTGATGCTGTCTGGGAGGACAAAGCAAGAACATCCCTTGAGGTGGAAGATAGACTGGAACACCTGAATATCTTAAGCAGGCTTGGGAGATGGGTTGAGATGTTATTAGAAGGACCATGGATGTGTATGGAAAGAAACAATCCATCACTAAAGTGACTGAGGATTGGAGTCTTTTGCTCCTGTTTGTATAAGGATTCTTATCCTGCATCTCCTCAGTTATGATGTGTTTACTCTCCCAATAATGGTTTATTTACATATATCTGTAAAGCTAGCAAATGGAAAGATTTTCCTCTACACTACCCCACAGGTTATATTAATTTTTCAAAGGCATTTAAATGGAAAAAAAAATAATTAACAAATTTAAGCCTTTTTTTTGGTGCACCACTGTCTATTTAGCAGTAGAACTGGAGCTCGTTTTCAAGAATATTTTCCCATTCTCTCGACATTTTTCACAGTTTTAATATTTCCTTTTTTTTCTAATAGAAAACACCAATATGGTAAAAACTTTCCCAAACCATATAACTTAAAGTCCTCTTTTCTATATTTCCCTCTACATCTGCTGTCCAGCTAGCACATTTTTTTCCTATTTTGCTACAGACATAGAGAAAAAGCAAAAATCCATAACTGCAAAAATTAATTATTTGAGTATTTTTTCTTTAAAAAGTTCTTAAAATCCAAACAAGACAAACAGTAGGAAAATCAGAATGGAAAATTCTGTTGTATAATAAATCACTTGTTGGCAGAGATTTCTTGCAAGAAGAGATCAGACAAATGAGCACTGGTTGTTTCCAGAAAGGGCTGCTCCATTAGCATGGCAAAAACTCAACCTGGGCCATCAGTCTGCACTAAAGAGAGTAACTTTAGCCAATGGGTTTTGAAAATCCTGGTTCCTTGCATTTGATGCCAAGCAAAGAGTTCTACATTAAATCTCTTTGCTTGGATGATAACCAATTTCTATTGTTAATGGCTTAGCAGCTTTTGGAAATCATTTCAGGGAATCTTTTGTTGTCATAAAACAATACCTTTCACTATTCAGTCCCTGCCATCAACACTTTTTTGTTTTCATAATATATTCTATCAGCAAAACATTTACTATCATTCAATCANGAGCAGAGTGAAAAAAAGAAGAAGCTCTTACTTTATAAAGTTAGACTTTATTTTTACACACCTACTAGTATATGTGTTCAGTATAGCAGAACTGTATGACAAAGCTGATAGAGGATTTTGCTGGAAGAGACCTTTGTGATACTAGGAGGAGTTTTCAAGGACACCAAAAGATATTGGAAAGGACAGAAAATGAACTGATTGGGCTGCCCAGTTGGATCAAACTACACCTCTGAGCCAGGTTAGCTGGTGATGCTGTCTGGGAGGACAAAGCAAGAACATCCCTTGAGGTGGAAGATAGACTGGAACACCTGAATATCTTAAGCAGGCTTGGGAGATGGGTTGAGATGTTATTAGAAGGACCATGGATGTGTATGGAAAGAAACAATCCATCACTAAAGTGACTGAGGATTGGAGTCTTTTGCTCCTGTTTGTATAAGGATTCTTATCCTGCATCTCCTCAGTTATGATGTGTTTACTCTCCCAATAATGGTTTATTTACATATATCTGTAAAGCTAGCAAATGGAAAGATTTTCCTCTACACTACCCCACAGGTTATATTAATTTTTCAAAGGCATTTAAATGGAAAAAAAAATAATTAACAAATTTAAGCCCTTTTTTTTGGTGCACCACTGTCTATTTAGCAGTAGAACTGGAGCTCGTTTTCAAGAATATTTTCCCATTCTCTCGACATTTTTCACAGTTTTAATATTTCCTTTTTTTTCTAATAGAAAACACCAATATGGTAAAAACTTTCCCAAACCATATAACTTAAAGTCCTCTTTTCTATATTTCCCTCTACATCTGCTGTCCAGCTAGCACATTTTTTTCCTATTTTGCTACAGACATAGAGAAAAAGCAAAAATCCATAACTGCAAAAATTAATTGAGTATTTTTTCTTTAAAAAGTTCTTAAAATCCAAACAAGACAAACAGTAGGAAAATCAGAATGGAAAATTCTGTTGTATAATAAATCACTTGTTGGCAGAGATTTCTTGCAAGAAGAGATCAGACAAATGAGCACTGGTTGTTTCCAGAAAGGGCTGCTCCATTAGCATGGCAAAAACTCAACCTGGGCCATCAGTCTGCACTAAAGAGAGTAACTTTAGCCAATGGGTTTTGAAAATCCTGGTTCCTTGCATTTGATGCCAAGCAAAGAGTTCTACATTAAATCTCTTTGCTTGGATGATAACCAATTTCTATTGTTAATGGCTTAGCAGCTTTTGGAAATCATTTCAGGGAATCTTTTGTTGTCATAAAACAATACCTTTCACTATTCAGTCCCTGCCATCAACACTTTTTTGTTTTCATAATATATTCTATCAGCAAAACATTTACTATCATTCAATCAGTGTAAACTCTGTTCAGGCTCATCCACTGGATGTTTCTTGAAAAATCTGTGGCAGTTCTAAAGCCAACTGATCAGAAAGCTGATTTTTTAATCATATGCATGGGTGAAAGTATTTTCCTAAAAAGGAGAAAAATAAGTAGAACGTTATTACTGAAGCAGAGACTGCTTTAGACTTTGTCTTCTAAAATGCAGCTGAGATCATTATTAAGAAGAAAATGTCAAAAGAATTTGTGGCAGTAACAGCTAGTGAGGCATTATTTTATTAGCTTCAAGAGGGAATGCCTGTTACATAATATTACAGCAATTGTTTCAGGGCACAAAATTCAGAGCTAGATGATGAGGAGAAAACATCCAAGAAGGCACAGATTTAGAAATTTGGTTTAGTAACTTCTACAGAATTGGTATTTATGGATTTTCTGTGTTTTCTATAGTGAATAATAAAAAGTATTGTTGCTCAAATATAGTAAGTAAATACATTTCCTAAATGATGCAAATATTTCCATGATAGGTATGGAAGCTGTTTCTCACTACATAGAAATGAGATTTCAAGCTGTAATAATAATATAATATATATTAATGA
>VYZU01032433.1:4398-22892 GCA_013401355.1 Ceyx cyanopectus
CATCACAAAAGACTCATTATTGTCCCCTGATCCCCTCAGTGGGAAACAGCCTATTCATGCTACTGGGACCTTCCTCTGACTCTGTCTCTCTCAGATACTGAGTCTTTCTGCCTGGTGCTTGCCTTTGTCCTTTTCTCTCTCTTCTCCTTTTCTTGTCGTTTTTCCCCCTCCTGCAACAATTTTCAGTCAACCCCAGGGAGTCAGTCCCACTCTTATTTGCTAAAATAACTAGTAGTTAAATGACTGACATTTAAAGTGGTATCTCAGGCTTCAGTATTGCTCCGCTGGGAGACGATACTGTCATAAGTGTGTGGGGAGAGGGAGGAATAGGATGTAGATCATATTTGAGAGCTTTTCTTTTTCTGGGGGAGTGTTTGTTTTTGGGTTTGGGTTTTTTTTGTCGTTTGGAGTTTGTTGGTTTGTTTTGTTGTTTGAGGTTTGTGTGTGTGTGTTTTGTTTTTTTTTGGGGGGGGGAGGGTTATTTTGTTGTTGTGTTTGATGTTTCCGGGGGATTGTTTTTGTTGATTTGGTGTTTTATTTTTTTGAGGTGATGAGGGAGGGGCACATTGTTGGTTTTTTTTCCAGGTTGTCTGCACGCTCCAGTAGCCGTAATTTCTGCTAGAGCACATAGAGAGAACACATTTCTGAGGGCAGAGGGTTTTTCATTGACTTTCACACACACACCCACATACACACCCACACCCCTCCAGAGCATGTCAAACTGGAGGCCACTACACTGGAAGCCTCAACAAGGAGAGTATTATCCTTTTTTGATTACCTGCTGTTGTCCTTCCTTTAGAGTCAATACTGCCAGGCCACACTGAACTGCACCAGCACATGCAAAAGGATGCTCAGGTCTTGAATGGCAGCACATGGTGCTGCTCAGGATTTAGGTGAATTAACAGTACTTGGGCATCTCTGGAACAAGTATACACATGCCATTGGGCCTGCTGTACCCCAGTGTGTGGACTCACTGTGTGGTAGTGTAGTCATGATAGCAAAGGAGCCCAGCCCAACCCAGAAAGGGCCAAATTCCATACTAGAATAATGCACAGACAAGATAAGACAATGTACACCAGGACCCAAATGTACTGTTTCTCTAAGGTTGGTAACACTGATAGCAGTGAAGCTACAGGTCAAATTAAAGATGTACTGGTCTATGTCCCAAGGCTGAAGTGGGATGAAGGCCAATGGATTGACATTATACGAACTCCTCAGGGCTTTCCTTCCAATTATATTTTGCATGTAACTCATCTACAGGGATCTCAGTACTTATTAGCATCCCTATTGCTGTTAACATTCCTTTGAGCTTTCCTGCTCTTTGGGTGAACTCAAGGCAAGGTTTCCCCACAGGGCATGGTGCAATGATGTTTGTGAAAGATTGTCAGTAAAAGTAAAAGTCAATGGTTTGTTCTGTTCTAGTTTGGTTGGGAGAGATTGATGGACATGTGCACTCACACCTGCACAATCTCCTCCCTCAACTAGATGAGATTTTTCACCCCCAAAAGTTTTCTCCTACACTAGTAGGAAATACAATCAGTATTTCATCCAATTAGTAGGTGAACTATTCATTTGGCTTGTCAGGTCCCTTGGGAGTTTCATATGACTGAGATGCCCTGTGGGAAAGCTTTTCTAAGACAGTTGTTTAAATGCAATGTTCAAAAAATGAAGGGAATTAGTTTCTCTGCCATCAGCCATGTTGTTTTCCCATTTAATTTCCCCCTGTTTTGTTACAGAGGTTTATAAGAGGTAAGACAATCTTGAACAGTAATAGCAATGATCTTCGTCTACGCTTATGGAAAAGGAATGAGGACCAGATTCATCGGTGTACAGGGATATTGCATCCACTGGCAGCTCAGCTCCCATGTTGCCATTTTGCTGAAATTTCCTGCTGAATCAACTCCACCTATACCTGCTCCTTGCACTGGAGAACCTGCTGTAGTATTACTTCATGTCAACGTGGAATGCAAATATATGGGGGAAAAGCCAGCAAGTATCCAGCTCGAAAAGAAAAAACCCACACCTAACAGAAAAACTTCCACCCAAGTTTCAAACAAAACAAATTGTTCTATTTTTCCAGGTCTCCAAACTGGATAGTCCGGAGGATCATTTTGGAACTCCACAAACCACATTTGGAACCACATAAAGTAAAGGGATTCTCATTTGGCTTCGTAGGCACCTTGGTTATATGCAAAGAATTACTTTGCAACCAACTGTGTATACTTGCCACCAACAAAAAAGTGTCAGTAAGTAGAGAACATGTGCAGTAGTGAGTATTGGGTGTATTAGTTTGCAGGTAAAGAGAAAGTGGGTGTTTATCACTGTTAGTGAGTGATGACAAACCAAAAAGCGATCTGAAAGCCAAATCAGCAACTGCTTCTCCTCTGCTCTTAGCTGCTCTGCTAGGGTATTACAGGGGTACAGCAATGCCTGACAAGAACATTGGCTGAGGTTTTTAATAAATACATGATGTGCTTAACAGTGCTAATAAATTTTATAATCTACTTATTTGTTGTCTGGTTTATAAAGTTGTAGCATACTCATGCCTCCAAGAGAGCTGAGCTGGAAGTAAAAATGAACATTATTTTCCAGAGCAAACCTGACTACAGAAAACAGTAGGAAAACTCCCAAATACTGTGATACTGTAAAATCACAACTTGCACAAGTTTTAAATAAAAAAGCTCTGTAATAAGAAGACTCCACACACATTTTCTTCATTCACATACATGTGAATCAAGTGTCCTTAAGATCTATTCTCCTCTGTGCACTTTTGGTGCAAGGTGGACAGATGAAGAGACATTTGTATCATCTACAGGAAAAAGGTGATGGGAAAGGAAGGAAAGGGGCCAGATAAATCCCATTCTTCCCCCCCCACCCCAGTTCCTTCACAACTACAGCGTAGGGAACTTGGTGCAGGTTGCCCTTGGATTATTCTGCATTAGATTTTTTTTTCTTTTTTTTTTTTTCTTGATTTGAAAGCTGTTACTCATGCCTTTAGCTCATGTAATGATTAATTCCCTTGCAGAGAACAGGACCCAAAAGTAGGCTGCTCAACATCCTAGATTGTGCAATTTAATTTGGTAAATTGCCTTTCCCTCACTGGTGCTATAAGGTGCTCAGTGGGATTCCATACATTAAATCTTACCTCCCTGTAGAAATAACCCGACACAGCCCCAACAACACACTGCAAATGCAGCTCTGCTGTGAGATCATGTTGGGAAAGTTAATGCCATTTCTATCCCACATGCAGATTTCACCTTCTGGAAAATATAATATGGGCAGAACACAAAAGAGACCTAAGGTACAAGGATCTGTGGGGAGAACCAACACAAGCCTTCAAAGGTAGGGAGAGAATAGACACCTTTGAACACATCCCAGGAACTAGACTGTGAGAGGTAGGTCATTTACCCTTTCCTACGCAAGCAGCTTGGAAATGTACCTCACAACATTAGATCCTTAAATATCTTAACCCAGAATTGAACATGGGCTGTGCTTTTCAAAATGAGGCACATGAGGGTACAGAAGGCACCCAGGGGCCTCAGAGAAGGGAGCAAGGAAACCTGTAGTAGCAACCTTTCTGAAATGCCACATACCAGCAAAGAGTGGCCACTGGGCAACTACATTATCTGTTTCATAGTGCAGACCAGAGATGCAGCTCCCTTTTTCTCTCTCTTACAACTTGAATTTAAAAAGATATTCAATATTTGAGTGGTGGAACCACTGCAGCCTGGTAGATACCAGAATGCGTCTTTCTGCCAATCATCAGCTCATTGATCCTTCCACTACATTCCACACATATCTTTTTGCACCTTTATCTCACATCCACAGTTGCAGTTTCCAGCAAACCTGGCTCTTCTCTCCTTTGTTGCTGTCCATCTGTGACTGCCCTTTGCATCCTGCCCTAAAACATCCCCTGACCTATTCCCTGCCCCACAGCTCTGCCCCCACTGCTTGCTCCTCAGCCTTCCTCATCTCCTGAGAGAAGCTGCATTGGGATGAGAGGACATTTTATTGGAGTCATATTCACCCTGTAGGTTTGGATGCACTTCACCCACAAGGGAACTCACCTCCTCAGAAACAGCAGACTGCTGTCTTCAGTCAAACCAGCACCTCAGCCTAATCAAGAGTTTGTTCTCCCTGACAACCTCTAATCACCAGTTAGCCAGTTTACCAAAGGAAAAATTTTATCCTTTCTGCTAGACTTCATTTTTATGACACCTACCATAAGATATTTTTTTAAAAAGACATTAAAATCGTTTATAGAAGGTATTTTTATAATCCACTAAGCTGTTTTCCATTTCCACTGATATGACATCTCTCAGGTATAATTTATAAATGGCATCAGTTAACAGGCACAGAATCTTATCCTACAATTTCTCCTTTCATATGCTTTTCCCATTTAAACTTTTTGTTAAGGCTTTGCTTTGTTGCTAAATCCAGAGAGATTTGACTATAGCTGAGGGGGGGAAAGAAAAAGTTTAAGTAGCTAATTAGTGTCGCTGGATTTGGGGCATCCTATCATGAGCGAATATAGAGGAAGCATGTCCTCAATAAATATTTTAGGCATTCAAATAAGGCTAATGCTGCCCCCCCGCCCCAAGAGCAACTTCCAATATCCTTAGAAAATAAAAAGTTTTATAGGCAGTACATAGCAGCTTTCCCATACAGGGATTGTATAAAGCATACTGACATTTCAGTGCAGCTGACTGTCCCTACCATTGTTTTTGTTACTGGGAAGTGCACCTGCAGCTGAGAGTCTAACCTGGAGACATCCTGGGAGAAAGTACTTATTTACAGCCCTCCCAGAATCCATTTCAGACTTTGAGAAAACCAGAGAAAAGCCTAATAATAATTAGAATTCTTGCAGTAGTTACCAATTTTCTGCTTTTTCTCTGCCAAGCTTACATTGAAAAACTCCAGCCCTCAAAATCATCACTGCTACTAAATCACAGCAGGAAAAACAAATCAAAACAAAACACACTTTTTTCCTTATCTGCAATGTTTCCAGCAAATCTTTCTTGGGTCTGTTGGGAAATTTGATGTTGGGCTGTTTTGTTTTTTTTTTTGGTTATGGAATATCTTGACTTAGAAGAAGTCCAAAGGAAATGATTTTTGGTTTCTTTAATTTAGGCATGAAGAAATCTTGTTGACTAAGTTATAGATAGTTAATGGTTCAGTCAAACTTCTCAAAGGCCACGTGAGTTTCCAGTCACGACCACTTAAACATGTCAGGTAATCATGGGATTGAAGTGCTCCATGATTGCCTTTCTTACTTGGCAAGGAAGTTTGCAGGACACACAGAATGAGCAAACCACTTGCCCACTAACATTTTCGCTAATGATGACCTAGTTCAAGGGGGTAACAGACTTGACTCAGACAAGCAGAGGATCCACAGCCTTTAACTTTTTCTTTTTTTTTTTTCCCCAAGGAAGTTTGTCTACAAAAGAAAGTCTTTGCTCAATTGAGGATTATTGATAATCTTACTTCAGGCCTTGAAAACCAAAAAGGAAAATTAAGGGCACTCTGGCTGAGCTGAATGGAAAAGCTTCACCCATTGTGAGGCCACCTGGTGCTACACAAAAGTGAAATCAAGAGAATCTGCTCTCCTCTGTGCAAAAGTTAGTATTACAAATGCATCTCCATTACTTTCTTCCCATCGGGAGATGAATCACTTTCCCACTGGCAGCAGGGGTGGAAGAGAGCTAGTTCAGTCCCTCCCCTTCTGAGGTGGCTTACTCATGTCAGCATTTGTCCCATCTCTGGCAAGGCAGCACAGTGCAAAGGATGTTAGCCGAGCTGGCCAACCATATGAGCCAAACTCTAGTACCATGTTTAGGGAAGTAATGAAGATTGAGACAAGCAGGTGAATCATGCTCCTGTCACTTGTGAGCGGAGATGAATGAGCCTACACTGCCAATGTAATGGACATTTTCCTGCTGTCATAATATCAAAGGGAGAACAGATGGCAAATAATATGGACTGTGTCCACTCAGCATTGCCCCTCAGCATTTCCACTTTGCTAGGCTGCTCTGTGGAAAAGTCTGCTTAGGGGAAGAATATTGCTGAGGATCCTACATGCAAAGGTAGTCGCTGTTCACCCACTCAAAAGCACCTATAGGCCCTTACCCACATGCTGCCTGGCACTTCCAGGAGAAGAGGAGTAGATCCCCCATCACTTCCCAGACATCATACCCTGCTGCCCATGTGCCAGCAGACACTGGAGAGCTGTGGGTGTCCCCACTCGCCAGGGACCCTCCCAAAGGTTGATCAGATTTGTCAGGAAGTGCAAGGACTGTAACATCAGCATAAGCAAGAAAATGAAGCCAACGTGGGACTGGCCAGAATTATAGACATGTCCTGCCCTGTGGGCACTTGATCTTGGCATTCACAGAAAGCACACACATGCACACACCCCCACCTTTCTCAGCACCCAGTTCTTTCTAGCTTAATGGATGCTGCTGAACTGGACAGGGCTCCAGAGATTCCCAGGATGGTTTTGGTGGT
Source organism: Ceyx cyanopectus (assembly GCA_013401355.1). NCBI lineage: Eukaryota > Metazoa > Chordata > Aves > Coraciiformes > Alcedinidae > Ceyx > Ceyx cyanopectus. The sequence goes on from VYZU01032433.1 coordinate 10,903, forward strand.
ACCTCGCCAATGCCTTCCCACTCTCCCTGTACCCAGTCTCACTGAAAGCAAAACAAAACAAAACAAAACAACACAACAAAAATAACCACCAGGATGGGATTGTATCCAGAAAACCTTCAAGATATAGCTTCCTTCGAAATTCACATGCAGTCACACGAGAGAAAGAAAGACTGCTGACACAGTCAAGGTCTCAAAGGCACAGGTAGGTCATACAAGGCTTGAAGTCAAAGTCTCCGCTAACTTTAGGATATGTCTGAAAAGTGATTAGTTTTTCATTACTTACAGAAAAACCTACTTAGCCCTGTGCATCAGGTGCTGCTCTTTCAGAACTTCAGACTGTCTCTTTTTTCATGCCACTGATTTCACTAATTGCACAGCCCACAGTTAGAGCATTGGGATGCAGGATCAGAGCAGGCATTTCACTGCACACTTTAGCTGCTGTCTGTGGATGGGGCCAAACTGCAACAAATGCTGATTTAAAGAACAAATTAGAGGCTGCTTCTAATGCACTTGCCACAAGCTTTCAGCTCCCATTTATCATCTGTCACTGATTCTACAACTTGCCTAAAACTCAATTATCTCATGTTTTGGTGTTGTGTTTTTTGTTTTGTTTTGTTGTTTTGTTTTGTTTTTGTTTTGTTGTTGTTTTGTTTTGGGTTTTTTTTGTTTGTTTGTTTGGGATTTTTTTTGAGACACCTTTTTCAAGGCTTTTATTTTTATTTTATTTTTTTTTAACCATTGATATCTTAGTGTACCCCCTTACACATTTTTTTCCTCTCCCTTCTTGAGGAAAGAAATGCCACAAAGAAGCCATTAGTCCATCAGCCATCAGATCTTTGCAGGAGATTTCTCTGACAAACTACAAAACAAGGTGCAGACCATTGTATGATCCTGAAACAAGATCTCTCTCTTTGAGAGATGGTGATCTGGTGAAGGAGATCACTTCCTGCACAAGGTATCCTGTGCAGCACTGGCCAAAACAAGCCAGAGAGGAGGAGCTGGTGCAACAATGCAAGCTCTGCACCCCCCACCACAGAGATGTGGTGAGAGCCCTGCATGGGCAGAAGGAAAGTGGACGATGTGAACAGTCCCAGGTTAGCAATTGTTAGGGCCTGTTCTGCAACAGACAGCAGCATCACCACAAAACAGAAGAGCAGAAATACACGAAATACATGAAAAAAAAAGCAAACCACCAAAACAACAACAAAAAAAACTCGAACCAACCAAACAAAAAAAAAACAAACCTCAAAAAAACCCAAACCACACGAAGCTCTCATCCTATTTTTGGCTTGTTTTTTCATTAAAAAACAAAACAAAACAAAACAAAACAGTTATTTCAATAAAAGAAAAATGCATTAAACCTATTGGTGCTAATCTCAAAACAGATTCACAGGGTCATTTAGCACCACACACTATGATACATTTAGGTGCAGAATGAATAAATTCTGAAATGCCTTTAAAGATCTGATTTTTGCTACTTATAAGCCTACGCTAACAATCAACAGGATCAACAGGATATATACAGTAAACAAATATAATGGTGAAAAACTGCTCTGGGTGTTTACTAAACTCATGATACAACAGGCAAACAATACAAAACATAACAACCATGAGATGGTCATGACATCTTAAGCACGGGGCTTGCAACTGTTACAGGCACAGAAAGAAGCAGAACAGCCAAAAGGAAAATCCTACTGCAGAGAAGAATGAGCAAAAATCAGGGTGGAGCATAGTGTTGCTGGGCAAAATCTACAGAAAAGGTAAAGGCAGCAGTGATGGGATCACAGACTACAAAATCCCCTTGAGTGCCTTTGGATCAAGTGAACCTTCTTTAGAAAGGGCTTGATCCACAGTCCAGGAAACTGAAAGTGCAGAACCAAGTACCTGTAGCCTCAATTTCCCTTTGCAATGAAAAAATATTTTTAAAAAAAACCCCAAACTAATCAACAGAACAAACAAGCAAACAAAAAAAAAAGATCAATGCTGGCTTTGCTTGGAATTATTAATGAAGGCAAATTAAAGGAAGAAAAGTTAAACCACATCATTTAGCCAAGCATGAAAGCTGACAAAAATAGCTGCAGAGGGTAATAGTGCCCCATCACCTGGGGGAACCCCACATGCACCAGCACACCTTTCCTGCTTACTCTGACAGAAAATTCCCTTGAGGTACATTAGAAGGCCAGGATTTTAAGCAGCCAGGAAATAAGAGCGGCAAAACCACTAGCATGAGCTCATAGCTGCTACAAGGAGCATAATTCACATGGTCTTTCATCACCTTATTGTTCTCTATAGTGAAGGAGGGTTGGAGTGCCTACATCAGACCCCTCAGCATCTCACAGGAGACCTCATGGGATCCTGGCCCAGTGCATCGGGTGAAATGACAGGGAAGCACCATCTGGCAGAATTGTTTTGACTGCAGGTCTCTGGGTTCAGAGACTTGTTTGGGGATTCAATGTGGCCTCCCAGCCCCTTCCCACTGTGTAACCCCACACACTGGGGAAACAAATAAGCTGATGTGGCAGAGGGAGTAGTGCTGTGCCAAAACAGCTCAAAATCCAGGCCAGGCAGCAGCAGGTGTCGATTGTGGGTGGGATGTTGTGTGTGGCAGACTTAACCTGCCTAGAACTGCATCTATGAATTTCATGCAAGGAGTCTAGAATAGCTTCTTAACCCTCCCTTCATCAGTATTTTGGGCAGAGGGAAAGAAGCAAAGGGACATTATCAAACTTTTCAGAGGAAAGTGCATCAACTGCACATGCTTCACCCTGCCTGCTCTGGGGAGTGGTACCAAGGACTCTTCCAGCTGAAGCTGGCAAAAAAAAATCTTAGGAGGTTTATTCCCAAAGGCAGACTTGTTACTGGCTTCCAGGTGCCAACTCTTAAAGAAAATTCTTTCAATCTCACACAGCATCTTTACGAAATGATAGATTGCACTGGCGCAGAAGAAACAGTCTGCTCCCTGATAATAAATGAGTTGTGAGCAGAGGTAGCAGATTCGTAGTTCCATTTGTGATCCAAAGGGCTTACAGCTGCTTCCCGGTTTCGCAGTGACAAAACCACACAACACACAGACAGTGAGGGATGGGGAGGCAGCCTCCAGTGCCTGTCTGCTTGTGGCTCTCCCATAGCTAAAGGGAGACTGTCAAGTGCAATTTCCTTTTGATGGAGCCTTTCCTTAATGTAAATTTGCTGTTGTTGAAAGTAATTTGCTGCACTGGTTGCAGCAAGGATAGACAGGAAAAAACACTGCAAGTCTCACCCCTGCACATTGCACCATTTTATACCATGAGCACCTGTAATCCTACAGTAAAACACCTCATTCCTCTGGCTGTAGTCCCCACAGACAGCACTGGGACAAACACTCCTTTACTAAAGCCTCCAGTAGTCCCACCAGCCAATGCTGCTGTACCTCAGTCATCTTGACCCTGATTGCCTTTACCTCCAGCCTCCACAAAACTGCTCTAGATTTCAGTGCACAGCCCTGGAAGCCAAAGAGGGAGACTTTTTAATTTATTTTTTTCCCCCCTTTTGTTTTTAAAGTTGTTCTGCTCGAGTTTCTAGTTTGGATTCACACTTTTACTTTCCTTCCTGAGACAGTCTTGAAACAGAAGCCCTGAACATGCATTGCTATCACACTCCTCTGAGACTGCTGTCAAATGGCAGTCAGAACTTGAGATCAGAGAAGGGTGGAATTCAGTGTATCCCCAGGATTGTCAGGTGTCTTTTGCATCTGATTTGGCTCAGCTGCCAAAGGATGGTACTTGAGAAATAACTTTTGGGAGATGGCGAAACAGCTTATTTTTATTTATTTATTTATTTATTTATTTTGCCCCTCAGAAAATGCTCACAAGGTTATTTGTCCCAGTAGCACACAGGGCTTAGCTGTGTTCCTCCCATTAGAGCTAGTGGGAATTGCTCAGTCAAATCCCCGGGGTGCTATTTGCAAATGCTACATTTAGCATCTGAAGACATTCCTCCCCTAATGACACCAACACTATGATCCCCTGGAACCTATTCCTAGGGAAAAGCAGTATCAGTCAGTAACATAACAGAGAGGGAGAAACAGCTCTGTTTAAACATAGCAAAAACAAATTCAGGCATCGTTGGTAGTGCAAACACCATTGCCAGCCACAGACCCATGAAAAGTGAGAAACAGAAGAGATGAGGATGAGAGCACATCTCTGCCATACTGCAGTACTGTACCCCAGTACAGAAGGTGAATTTGAGAGGAGTGGTTTCTATGTCATGAACATGTTTTTAGCACTTTTTAGCAATACATCACAATGGCACAACTGCAAACTGTTTGTTTGAAATGTGATGCTGGCTTTTGTCAAAGCCTTTACAGGCTTCTCAGGGTAAAACGTTTGGTACTGCTCAAGTATCACCTTCAGTAGAGTATTGAGGAATTAGCAGAATGTTGTAATACAGCTGCAGACACTTCAGGCTAAGATTCATCTCACCTACCTCTCAAGGTCTCATGTTAAACTGCCTAAGTCAAGTTTGTCACCGTGGCATCCCATATAACAAAGGAGATAAGCAGGCACCTCTGGAGGGCAAATCCTTCCACACTAAGATGGGCACCTAGAACAGTTCAGAAGGATTGCTCACTGCAGAGATCTCTGCTGGTTACAGCGGTAACCCTGACAAGTAGTTTAGATGAGGGCACCTAATTCTTAGCCAGAAAAGTCAGAGGGGACAGATTCATGCCTTAAGGACTTAGGACTTGCTGCTTAAGGATACTGCTAAGGCATGTAAGTAATGACATAGCATGAGCACCTTTGGTCAATCTGGGCTTGTTTCTTCCTCTGACCCTCCACAGACACCTACAAGTAATAGGATGAGAGGAAATGGCCTCACATTGCTCCAGATGTGGTTTAGATTAGATATGAGGAAAAAATTATTCACCGAATGGGCTATCAAGCACTGGAACAGGCTACCCAGGGAGGTGGTTGAATCACCATCCCTGGACATGTTTAAAAGTCATATAGATATGGTGCTTAGGGACGTGGTTTAGCTGTGGACTTGGTAGAGTAAGGTAAGTGGTTGAACTTGACGATCTTAAAAGTCTTTTCCCACCTAAACAAGTCTGTGATTCTACAATCTGGCAAAGCACAACTGACCTGATCAGCAGACAATCATAGAATGTTAGGGGTTAGAAGGGACCTCTAGAGATCATCCTGGCACTTCACAGAGGAAGGAAAATTTGATTAGGGAACAGAGCATCCAGCATTGTACTGAAAGCATATGTAAGGACTTAGCTTCAGAACAAGCTTTGATAAAACTAAAGCTTCCCAAACACCAAAGAGAAGTTTGGGAATAGTCATTTAACTGATAGCTGCTATTTGAGATGCTGTATGCTGGTTTTACCACTTCAGTGTGACTGTTAATATCACTACAGCTGTGACAATGCTTGAATGAGAGTTTCCTGTTGGACAGAGTAAGCCTGTACCATAGTGCTGTTTACCTCAGAACAAGAGGCGATACAGGCTTCTTGGGGAAGGGTTCATTTCCAAAGGTGTGTGATTGCTCTGGGAGCAGGGGTGGAAATGAGCTATTTTGCTTCCTACCTGGGGGCCGCACAGTGTACTTACTGGCTCCATAATTATTAGCACAAAAACAGGAGCATGTCTGAGAACATAAAGATCTGGTATTCTAGTCTGTGGATGACTGTGAATGGATGACCTCCCCCAAGCCCTGGGACCATGTGAGGCTCTGCAGGTTTATGAGAGGTGCTGGCACCTGCTCCTTCTGAGGTCTCTGTTGAGTCTGGCACATGAGGCTGCTAAGGTGGAAGATATGCTATGGATGACTCAATGTTAGAAATCTGTTTGATTTCTTCCACTCATTTCTCGTGAGTTCACAAATAAGTGATGACTCCTATTACCTGTCAGCCCAGGCTAATCCAGGTCCCAGACTCCATTGAGGCTCTGTTCTTCCCAAAGCTTCTCCCTTTTCTGCTCCCACAGGAGAGGAGTACAGAGACTCCCAGCTTACCATTACCTCAAAGCTTCAGACAGTGGGTTTTTGTCAGCACAACCATAACAAGCTGAGCAGAAAAGGCCCCAGAACATTCTAGAAGACTGAATTAATTCTCATCAAATCTGTGAAATGCACTCAGCTCTGCTTTTGCTTGTGATGGAGTATGGACAGCTGCTGTGCCCAACAGTTTTTCTGGGACAATGAACTGGAAACAGCATCACTACGCCATAGCTCACTTCCTCATCCTTGCCTGCCTCAGCCCCTTCCCCCACTGCAGCCGTATGTAGCTTGGCTTTCTATTACTTCCTTTGGTAGTTCATTAAAGACATTAATCACTTTCTGCACAAAGACATTTCTCCTGAACTCCCTGCAGGCCAGGCCTCTTTCTCAGCTGTGGCTCTGCTGACTGCTTCAGCCCTTTGCAGATGCAATGCTGGCAGCCCAGACTTGCCCTCATTTCTCTGATGATCTGGGTACCTGCTAGACACCCACCGGGTGCTCACCCCAAGCATCCCCTGTCATGCGTGCTCTGACTAGAACCTCCTTTCCAGCTAACCTTCATCTCACCTTGGTCTACATCTCGGCATTTGCCATCTCTTTTCACTGGCCAAATGGTTCAGTCTCAGGACCAACACATAGCCACTCATTCATATGCAAAACCAAGACTTCATATAGCATATAGAGAGAGATGCAGACACATACGCTATCCACACAAGAATCCTACCATTAGTTGTATGTTACATTTGAATCTTATACATCAGTTGTTTTCTTTTGCACTCCTCCACTCTGCCAAGAACAAAGAAAATCAAAGAATGAAAAGACCCTCTTCAGAAGCCACAATATAGCAATTTATAGCTATATTTTTTCATTGCCTCTCATTGCTACTTGCTCAAGGAATTCTCCTGCAGTGAGTGCATAAGCATGTCTCCTCTTGAACTGCAACACTGGACAAGGATTGGCAAAGGTGTAGCTTGCTGAAAATAGTGCAAATACCTGATAGACATTAATAAAAAATGCAATGTTGTTGTTTTGTTTTGGTTTTCTTTTCTTTTGTGATGTGTATTTTTGTTTGAGTTGTTTTGTTGTTGTTTGGTTTTTTTGTTGTTTTTTTTTTAAGAATTCCCCAGAGGGAACAAGTGGGTCTGGCTGCTAAAGGGCAGCATGTAAAAATCAACTAGAGACTCAACTAGAGACTCATTACTGTGTAAGTTAATGAGAGATCAGGTCAGTAGATGAGCAGGAAACAGTATGCTGTTATTATTCTAATCATTCAGTATTATTTTGAAACTTTTTTTTTTTCCAGGGATGATGATGAATTGATAATGGCTTGGTTGTGCCCTTCTGCACCTTGCCTTATACCTGACTTTCTCAGGAATCCTTGTAACCCCCCAAAAGTCATCCCATACTCTACCATATGGTACTTTTCACAGGGATAAAACATTACCCTGTGTCAGACCTAAACAGCTCAAAGCAAAGCAGCAAACACCTGTCTCACTTTAAAGGAGTACAGTTGAAATAAATGCATCTTTGTCTTCAGACTTGTGTTAATACTGCACCCCAGAGAATCTGGACTTGAAGAATATTAAAGTCTCTCTGACTTACTACCTCTTTAAGGAGCATGTTGATTTTGTGTTTTCTCTGAGCTCCATGTGTTACTGAAGCTAACCAGGACTGTTTCCATTTCTACTAGCAGAGAGCTGTTGCCTTTGGGGCCCTAACCCTATTAAGGGAAATGTAATCGTGTGTGTCTAAAATTCCCACTAGAGTTCTGGAAAGGAACAGCACGCTTCCCCACTCTGCCTTTCTTGCAGCCAGATGAAGATTTCCACCTTCACCTTGCTACTATGCCAAAAAATAAAGCCTGTGTATTCCTGGCTTAGTAGGATCCCTATCACATGAGAAAGCTTTATTTTTAGAGAAGAAAGGATAATCTGTGAGTGAAAACTGTGACTGTCACACGATGGACAGGTCTGGCCTCTGCTGCTCTCTGTTCCTCAAATCCCTTTTCTGCCTGCTGCACAGCCCAAATTTTCCCTCTTCTCTCTTTTTTTTTTTGCTTGTCACAAATGAGTATTAGAATCCTCTCCAGATTAGCAGATTGATTTGCAAGTGTGAAATTCCCCTTGTTCCTCCACTGATTTTTCCTAATTGTGTCATATCAGCTTTTGTCCCCAGACACTGTTTCCACAGCTCAGGATAAAAAAAACAAAACAAAACAAAAACCACATAAAAATAGTCATGCAAAGAATAAGTGTCCCCGTGCTCTTTGGAGAGAAATGGACACACAAGACTGGGGGAAACCCGTTCCTGACATGTGCTGACAGCCTCTTAGCAGGGTTGCTTTCATCAATAACAGCAGAGCCACATTGGTGTCCCTGCTGATGATACTGGCCCATGTTCACCCAAGGCTCTCTGTGCCCAGATTTGTGCAGGCAGGCAGACAACTCACCCTGTCCTGCTGGCTGTAGATAAGGAAATGTCTCAGCACTTGCATTTTAAATGCTTTCCTTCTTGAGCAAAGCATATTGGGACAAGCTCCCATTTTCTTCAGTAGTGGCTGCAACTGCTGAGCACCCAGCACCCACCCCAGAGCCCCTGCAGAGACCTTTGACTTAGGAAGCTGTTGTCATCCCCGGGACCTGTTCCCTCCAGTTTGGTGGGATTTCATCCATCAGCACACTCCTTAGGGCTGGATATGACTCTGTAAGGTGCTGGCACCTCAGTAAACAAACATGCACTTACTAGAAAGCTACAGCCCATCCCTGCCAGAAATTGAGCATCCTTAACCTCAATTTGAACTAATGTGAATTGAATCACAAAGAATCATCTGCCCGCATCACATCTTCTCCTATTACAAAATCTAAGGAGATGTATTTCTTTGTAGAATGTATGTTGCATTAATCAGACTGCATCTGATCTTTAAATCCACGTTTCTGTTGTCTTAATGCACATCAAATAGTCATAGCTAACATCCTGAGCTCTGCAGGGGGAAAAAAAATCCCAGAGTATTTACATGAGATATTTGACACTGCAAAAACAAAAACAAGTCTACTAAAACTACAATTACATACTCTTATAGAGCAGGGTTTATTTAGACTCTGGAAGTTTAATCATAAAAATTGCATTTTAATTGATTGTTGTTGAAATAATTACAAAAACACCTTTCCAAGAAATAGAGGCCATCATTTATTTGTCAATGAAGAAGCTTTCTCTAAATTCAACATGCAATAATTGTTTAATTAAGCCATATTTAGATCCTCATTTAACAACATTAAAATGTTTGCCTATTTCTTCCTGTCTCCAAGAGGTAATTTAGGAGATATAAAGCAGTCTTTAGAAATCCTCTATCTATATACTTAAGTATCCAAGAAGAAGAAAAGAAATACTTCATTTCACGGCTGATCTGGATCTAAACTTACCACTATTGATAAGAACATACGCATAGAGCAAGTGATTGCTACAAATCCTTGTAGCAATTGCAGTAATTGCTGCTCAGAGGCCTTCATAAAATATGACCAAACTCCAAACTACATGTTCATTTTCTAATATGCAGAACAGGTTCAATTGTTGATATTTTAGCAGCACTCACAGCCCATACTCAATATGAGGACCCCACAGTAACTGTATTTGTGCATACATGGAAGGAAAGGGATAAATAATTCGTTGTTTTTCATTCTCTTTATAAGTCTTCATGCAATTGCAAAATCCTGCTCATGTCCCATGCAGACCTCTGTTTCTTCACTGTCCTTTCTCAGTAACCCAACACCTGAGCAGACAAAAGCTGATGGCTGCATCAACAAAGCTACAGGGGTCCATGCTGATGGGAGGTTTTTTTAGTTGTTGGTCATCCCTGAAAAGTGGCCTGAGTTTTTCAGGGATGTATTTACCACACTGGTGACTTCCTTCTGTGAGTACTGCTCAACAGGGCACGTCCCCCAGGTCACTGACAGGGAAGTCTGTCGCTGAGCCATTGTATTCCTTAGGCAGCGAGAGCAACCACCGCCGGTTGCTGCCAGACTCAGCTGGGGACTACAGCCAGAGGCTGAAAGTAGGTGTTTCTACACCACACATTAAATAAGGCTATGGAGTTGTGGCTGAATTCACTTGTATTCGCTAAGGAGCTGGGTTATGCACATGATGGAGATGTGCATTTTCATGTGCACAAATGGAGGCTGAGACAAAAAGAGAAAACTATTCCCAGCACTGTGAGCAGCTTCTCATCCCTTTGCTGTCAGCAGGACACAGTCCTGCTTGCTTCCACTGCAGACTTCCCAGGGATAGGAATTTACAGCTCTCTCCTAAGCTTCAAATCTCCTGTGTCCTCACATTGGGAACAGAGCATCCCTCTTACCACACCTCTCGCCTTTCACCTGCGGCATCAACTCTGCCATGTTAGGTCTGCCCTGAATGTAGGCAGTCACAGTGAAACCCAGCAAGACAGAGTTTGCTAGTGACTGACTTGAGGCTGTAAAACTCTTTTCAAACATGGCAGAAGACTGGACCTGTAAGCAAGTCTTCTAAGCTATCAGACGGGTTTTCTTCTGCTACATCACAAGGCAAACACCACACCATCACCTTACAGTCACCTGGCACTGCCATATATGTCTGTTGAAGGGAGAACTCTCAATTCACCTTTGAAGGCCTTGGCCTTCAAAGAAATGGCACAAAAATATAAAGTCTCTTAAGCTTTATTTCAGGATCCTCAAAGCATCAAGTGTGTATTGTCATACGAGAAAACCACACCACGCACTCACCTGCAAACACAGAGCCTGTTCATTACCATTTATTCTGTGGGAATGAAAGAATTCGGGAAGATATTTCCGTTATTTAAATGTGCCTGTGTTTCAGTGTTGCAACATTAACATCCTCTACTTACATGAAATACAAGGTTATTGCATGCTATATCTACTACTTATTTTTGCTTTCTTAATGATTACAGTGTTTAAAATCATAGTCTAGTTACATGTTGTGCATAGGGACCACAGGATCTGTGGATCAATACTGCTCCACACAGTATTCATAATCACCACATAATGATAAAAAGCCCACAACTAGAAGCATCAGAAATGTGGAAGTTACTGCTAGGCTGTCACAGTGACAGCCCAGTGACAATAGCAGCCTCCTGTTATTTTACAGATTTATCCCTTTCATGGGCATTATTGTTACCAATTTACCATCATCACAAGCACATCATTAACAGCTCCCTATCACTGTCACCAGTGCACAAATGGGTGCATCTCCTACTGAAAATTCACCCACTGTCACACCAAAGCTTGCTCATCCTAACTGGTGAGCAGATATATGTCAGGCAGAGGTAGACAGTGTCACAGTTGATGCTGAGATACATTCTGCATATGATTTGCTTAGACAGGGTGCTGTCATTTAGCTGCAGTTCATCCCGCTGCTTCAGCATCACCCCGGAAGCTGCCCAACAATGTTTTTTTACTTCTGCTGTCTCCACTGATTCTTAATATATTCTCTGTATTTTGAATGTTGCTGCTTCAGGCACTTGCCATAAGGACTACATTTAGCACACAAGGACAGTTCTTAGCAGGAGAGAGGACTTGCTGTAGGGCTGGGACCCACTAGTCTTCCTCAGATGTCCTACTGGAGACCCTGATAGGGCAGCATCAGGTTTGCAGGGTCCAGACACCTTTGATTTAACCATCAGACAAACAAGTAATGTCAATAATAAGGAAATGCTGTGTTCTCTCTATCTCCATGGGAACAAAAACTGGTACTTTTAACTGGTAGCATGGCCAGTTTTTTCTCAGAAGATAAGGACCACTGTGTGGCCAGGGTTTTTATTCTCTGTAAATAAACAGATTTTGCTGCTGATATCTAGCCTTAGCAACCAGGAAGATAATTTGCTGCAAAATGAGGAAGGAAGTAACTCCTGAGGAAAGTTTAAATCCAGCCCTAAAGTACCAAAATAATGTCTCCCCTAATGGCCTTGTTTTTTGGGAGTGGGTGTCATTTCCCGTACTCCACCCTGCCCCCTGCCCCCTCCC
>VYZU01032433.1:22910-52516 GCA_013401355.1 Ceyx cyanopectus
CCCATCCCCAGGGAGATGGAATAACAGCTTTAGCGTTTACAAAAAAAATGCTGCTTTCCATAGTCTGGAAGAACTTATGAAGTTTTTAAGGATAAGAAAAGAAAAATGAGGACAAGTTAAGTTGGACTATGTGGAGTACTCTGCTGGTCTGATCTAGGACAGTGTGCCCTATATAGAGCTCAAATAGAACATCTTTTGGGAGGTTGTCTTTCTTCCATTCAGCTTGTGAGACCACTCCCCACCCCGATGTTACTAATGACAGATTTCTGAAGCATAATTAGTATTGTGGTCTTGCTATCAACCTTAAAGCTGTAAACAAAACCAATAGTGGCAAGTGTAGAAAGGGAGGGAAAACTGCACAGATGGAAAATTTATTCCAGTGGTATTTGTAGAGTTTCTGTTTTCTTCCTGCTATCAGCACAGAAATAGCTCAACCCCAGCCACAGTCAGCAACTCTACCCCAGATGGGTGCTGCTTTCCCTTGATAAATACATGATCTGTCTTTCATCTTCTATTTGTCTCACTTTCCTGCCAAGGAAGCGCTATTGGATTGAGCCAAAATATTGCTCTTCCTTGATGGAGACCTTGTAGTTGGCAAATAGAGGGATATTAAGGTAAAATAGAAAAATCTTTAGATGTGTCATTAGACACTCCACTGAAAGTGTGGCCAAACCGCAATTTCTCTTTCCTATATAATATGGGCCAGGAAATTCCTGCAATCTTGTAATTGCAAATCCTCCAAGGGAGGTGGGGGGAGGCAATAAAAACAATCAAAACTTTGAGGGGTGAAGAGGGACATCAAAGAGCCTTATTAAGTCTCCTCTTGTGCATTTCTGGTTCTTTTTGCAGGAAAGCATTTTTCCCCTTCTGCAATTGTCTTATCAGCGAGAACAGTTTGTGTCCACCTCTGTCCCTCTCTCCACATGACTAAACTGCAGAGAGAGTGTTTCAGTGAATCAAAAGGATACTACAGACATGAGTCAACAACAATCCCACAGGTTCTGCAAAGGCAAGGGTTCTCCCAGTCCCTCCTGACAGTCCTTGTACATACACACAGGCTCAGAAAGTCAAAGCAGTGTCTGACACGAGGTTAAACTGAGAAATTCTTTGCTCATCCTATCCTGACGACACAAGTCCCTTGTGCACAGCACCATGCCATCACTCCAAGGGAAGCAAATGCTGCAACAGCCCCTGCTGCAAACACAGGGCTGTGTTAAAGGTTTTGTTTACCTCTGGTTCACTTCTAGTCTTATTTGTTGCTGCTAATCTTGGCATTACCTGGCAAACCAGATTTTTTTTATTCCCAACTGTATCATATATCAAGAACGGCACAGCTCACACTGATCTTTATAACAGGGTGCAGATACACCTTGGATCAACTCTGCAGTGTGAATTCCATCTTTAATACTTGTTCTTAGAGCCAATTATTTCACCAGTTCTTTAAACTAGAACTCTTAGCTCTCTCTCATTATTAGGCATACGCTTTATTGTAAATCTGGACTCTACTTGCACCAAGCTGCTTTTTTTCTGCTAAGTCTTTCTTAAATTACAAGAACAGATAGCTAAACTGGGGCTGAAGAAGTTGTTCACACTAAACAGAGACTTCTGTGCACCCCATAGGTGGAAAGGGTTGTCTTTGCTATACATCGTGGCTATAGCAAATATGGGAATGAAACCACAACATGATCAGCTGGGCAGAGATGAGAGAAACAAGAAGAAATGAACTGTTTGGGGTTTTACACCACTTTGGAAGCAATGAAAGGAAAAATGATTAATAAGTGCAATACTACCTCACCTCTATATCTTGACATAAACCAAAATGATTCAGAAATCATTTGCATATGAGTTTGGTGCTTTCTTACTTGGACTCTAAAGGCAAGTTGCACATTTGAAGCAAGACTTAAGACACAAAAACACCAACACAGTCAGGAATAAAGAAACTAAAATAAGAGAAAATGTGGCAAATGCCACTACTTACAGGTGTATGTCATTTCAAAGCTGTCGCTAATGTTCACAATGTCAATCTGGGGAAGGAGCTTAGGGGGTTCAGTGAGCTGAGACAATGCAAACCTAAAAGCCGCATGTTCCTGGGACTGTTGATTAGGAAATAACCCCCCTGGGGAGAAAAACAGAGCAACAAGAAGTAAAGTCTTAAACATACCCATATTTACAACCTCTTTAGTCCAAAATACTCCTGTAAGCAGAGGCTCCTGCTCCCCAGCCCAGGGAATGCCTCTACATTCTCAAACCCTCCAGCATGCAAGAGCTGGAGGGAGTTTGTGCCCACTGCGGACAAGCTGGGAGCAGAAAACCTTTCCAATCTGTTCATTATGTAACGCCTGGATCACATATAGGAGCTCTGAAGCATCTCTGGGTTCAGCAGCATGTAGGGTTGGGATAAACCACAGGGTAAACCACCAACCTCCTCACCACCCATAACTTTAAGGAAAAGAAATGGAAGTGCTTGCTGTCAATGTTACCCTTATAATGGAGAAATGAGAGTCATCCTCCTCTCACTTGTAATTAGGCTCAGTTTAAATGCTGATGACTAAGAGAATGGGTTTGTTTGCTCAAGAAGGTGTGCAGGGATGCCCCCACATAGTAGTCCTGTAGGACTCTGGGTTATAGGGCAAACCAACTGAGCCTGACTTGACGGACATAGCAAGATAGAAGGGGACAAGGCTGCCTGAGCCAGAGAGACATGGTACCCATGACCAAACAACTGCTGCTACTGAAAGTTTGCTGCATGGAAACCCCTTAAATTTACACAGCTGAAAATCACCAAACTCAGGGTGCAGGAAATCAAAAGCTTGACTCTCAAAGGGATTAATCTGAGCAAAACTACAGGAACTGGGACCAAGCTGGACCCAGGCTCAGAGCCTATCTTCCCCCATGGACCTGGAAAATGTGCTGCAATAACCCCAGCCTAAGAAAAGTTTCCTGCTGCTCCCCCAGCAGGGAACTTGGCTTGCAGCAGATCCCTTCCCAGCCTCTAGAAATATGCTATTAAATTCGGACTGTTTTGTAAACCAGACATATTTAAAGTGAGCACTCCTATTGGTGTTTTACAACTAGAGAAACAAAGCACTTAGCAACAATATAGAATTAAAATAAAGCATCAGAAAGTATCAGTGCCCACTCTTCCAGGGCAGGTGGCTTAGGGAAGAAATGAACGTGCAAGAACCTGCTATCAACGGCACTTTGCACATCTTTAGTACAGCAGGCATCTCCTTGTGTGGAAAGGACTATTTGTGCACGAATATCCCCCCTCCTCCGTTCCTCCCACTTCCCAGCCTAATCAAGGGTGTCAGAGGAATAAGATGCTTGTAGCTAAGTTAAGCTATTATGTGTGTTTGTCGAAAGGGAAAAAACCTATGATGCACAAATTTGTGGTAAAGGTGAGGTAGGAAGGGAGAGAGACAGGGATGCAGTATCAACAGCAATAAAAGGATGGATTGTGCAGCTGGACTCAGGCAGGAGTTGCCTAACTTGGTGGATTAACAATCGATTGGCATTGTAAAGAGAAGGGAGGCGGGAAAGAAAACCAGCATGCAAGGGAAAAGAATTTCAGGCTAGGTAACAAACCATCATCAATAAAGATCAATGGGGGAGTAATAATAAACCTGGGGACAGGAGGGAGGAACTGAGCCCTGAGAAGTTACAGAAAGGAATCAAACAGGCGCTGCTGGTGCACTGGGGAAGCAAGTAGCATGAAATGAAAAGATACTTCAATGCAAAATCTTCCTTCAATAGCTCTGCCCTTATTCTTTAACAACAACAACAGAGAGCGCCTGCTTGTTACCTCTCGTCCCAGTTACCTACAGATGAGAACATTCTCACAAAAATGTATAATGCAAACACTGATTTTGCAAATGAAGCAACACACAATGGCAGCCCAGGCTTTTCTCAGAGCAAGGAACAGATTTATATATTTTATTTTATTTTTTTAATGTTTCCTCCATTTCAGAGGCACTTTTCTGTCTCTGTATTGGGGTATGTGTAGGCATTGATTCCCAATTTTCCCCTCCCCCAGGGCCAAATTGATACAGCTCTGCTCTTGCAAAACTGGTAGCAATGCACGAATCCAGCCCTTGCGGTAGACTCCCTTGTGTTCTCTCTCTCTCTCTCTCTCTCTCTCTCACACACACACACACACACACACACACACACACACACACACACATTTTACCTTTCCAAACAAACGAACGGGTCAGTTTTTCCCCCACCGCCCCCTCTCCACCCCAATCCACTTGCCGCGGAACGTCACTAGCAAACGGCCCCGAGCTCCGCACTCACCTATCTGGATATTGTTGGGGAAATTGGCCCCTAACACCGCCCCTAGGAAACTGGTGCAGAAGAAGGCAAAAATGTGCTGCATATTCCTTTTTGCATTGGCGAAAAAGAAGCCCAGCTCCAAGCATAGATTTTATTTTTCCCCGCTCGTCTCTCTTTAGCTGCCTCTCTCGCCTCCCCTCCGCTGTGCCTTCAGGGCTCCGCGTCCCCCTCACTCGGAATCCAGCGCTGAGACTGCTGCTCAACACCGCCTGGCAGCGGGATTAACTGAGCCCCGGGAGAAGGAAAGCACGAAAGAGAGCCCGCTCCTCAGCCACATCCCTCCCCCGCCACACACAATACACACACGCACGCACCAAGGCGCTGCTACCCAGCTCATTTCTTATCCCAGTTGGAGCTCAACAGCTGGGTACTGCATCCCTCCCCCCTGGAGGTAGTGGCTCGGGTCTCTAAGGGCTATTCCCACCTGCCCCTAAATTCCCGTCTTTCCCCCTCAGCTTCTCTTGTCATTAGCTGGAAGGAACCTGTAAATCAGTAGGTGGCAAACTCCTCTAGAGAAAGGGCTTAAACTCCTCTGCCTCTGTTCCATCTCTTCCCAACCTGGGCTATCACCCCTGGGTCCAGGCGTTGAACAGATCTGTCTCTACAGCCTGGCTCATTAGGATAACAGAGGGTTGTATCCTACACACACGCCTTGGAAGGAAGGATTTCAGAGCAACAGACAAGAGATCCTGAAGAATGACAAAAGGACCCCCACACACACACCACCACCACATTTCTCTTTGATTTTTCCTACCTACCATTAAATTATGAGGCTTTTCACTCCTGTGCATAATGTGGAGGAATCTACTCACCAGCACCAGAAGATAAGGCAGCTTTTTGAAATTAAGGGTCTATTTTATCCTGGGTCATTACAGGAGCTGTTTTGTGGCAGTTCTAGTGAGGTTGAAACTTATTTGACCATAAGCAGCTTTTCTCAAAAAAAAAAAAAGAGGGGAAAAATAAATAGAAACAACAACAATAAAACCCATTTCCTTGGAAAAATTTGGAATTTAGAAATATTTGAGGAAGAACTGCTGTGAGCACAGAGCCATAACCATCTCAGAAAGGAAATTCTCCCATTCCCCTCCGAAAGACATTTGGGGGTCTCTTTTGTCAGAACCCCAGTATCCATATCCAGGCACATAGATTCTGCCCTTACCATTTGCAGCCTTAACACACAGGAGGGGTAAATAGTAGAGAAGAAACAGAACCAAAAAAAAAAAATGTTTATGGCAGAGTTAGAAATAGGACTCAGATGCCCAGTGCCCTGGTTTGGTGTAGGATGCCTCTTACCCATCTTCAAAAGCATGTGTTTAAAATACAAGAGCATCATTGGTACTCAATGTTTAAAGGTCAGAAATTGCTCCTTCGTAAGAAGTAGTTGGGCAGATGAGGACTCTGTAGAGTGGGACAACCAAAATGGGATGTGATTAAAGCCTACAAAGCCTGTCATAACATGGAGATGTTCCCTATTGGTCAGAGGGCCCATGTGTGCTGTAGCTTCATGATACAGGAAAAACACGACTCTTTATATCCTCAAGCCTTTTTCTTAAATATATACTATTGAAAGCAGAACTAGTAGTATGTTTTTGCTGGCAGGACCTCTACTTCCTCTGAAGGAGATTTTTTTCCACATACAGCTCTTCCCAGCAGCTATGACAGAGTCCATAGATAGAACAGCATCATACATGGTCATGCACCCTCTCCAAATCCAAACATGTCAATAATCTCTCATCTGGGTATGGACACAGGCTCTGGGTAAAAGAAAGTGCACCATGATTCTTTCACAAGCCTTCATTTTATTGCTGCAAATAAGAATTTGGGGTAGTTAACCTCTTCCTAGACAGTTTTATGGATTTCACTGTGACTTCTGGGATGACAAAATTCTTAAACACCCACAAACGCTAGAGGAGTTATTGTATCTCAGCAACATATTCTAATACTTTGCATCAGAAAGGAGTTGCACGCGTTTTTTGATGCCTGCAACTTTGTGGCCTCTTACAAGGATTGTGTGTAGAGTTACACTGAAAAAAAAAAACCAACCCTGAAGATTTCCATCTTCCTTACAGCAAGCAATAAAACATCATTCTAGGATGGATATTTTTTTTTTCTCCAAATAACACTCAAGCAGGGCACCTCTGACTGTGTGTTAGAGACTGCAGGTTCATTAGACCAATTGGTCAGGCACTCAGGAGTTAGTTACAGGTGGCCAAAGGATGCTCCTACCCCATCTCAATGCCTGGGTAATCAACATCCTAAAGTCATATTCAAGCATAACAAATTTCATTTGCTGTTCATAGGTAGCACCTTCATCAGCCTTCCATCTCACTCCTTGTATAATTTAAGCAATACTGATTTGAGGCTAAAATAACCTGCTGATAGGTTTCATGGACTCTTGCCTTCCATTCAGAATTTAATAGAAACAGCTGCATTTATAATCTGAAGAAAGGCACTGAAGGATAACCAGCACAACAGAAAGATGCTAGCACATTTTCAAAACTCCCAAACAGCCTCTCTGACAATAAGAGTAGCCATAACAATAAAATATTATAATGGCTCACAGAAAGCTTGCAGTCACATTAATTAATAATGCTGCTATTATCTACAAAGCTCTCAAAATGCAGGTGGTTTAACAAGGAGAACCTTACCACAGTGTAACAAGATAAGTAGTAGTAAGATAATTATTTTAAGAAGGTATTCATTTCCTTTTTCCCTATAGATAATAGAATTTTATTCAGAGTTTGTTAGCACAGGGATGTTAGGGATTAACTCTCACTACTCTGAAGATTCCTTAAAACAACATCAAAGCCATGCAGCTTCCAAACTTCTGTCTAAACACAAAATGAAGTCTTGGAAAATTGATGAAGCTCTTAGATGTCACAGAAGTGGTCACAACAGAAAGACAGATCAATCCACCAGCCTTCCAAGAGAAGAGCCCAACTGATTTATCTTGATTTCTACAAAGAGCTGAAGGAACTTGTTCCTCCTTTCACATTTCAGAAAACAGAAAATAATTCAATAGAGCATATAAGTATATTGCGAAGTGTCATCTTAACCAGGGACAATTAAAAATATCAGGGAGTGAAGTTTTCAAGACTGGTATTTTGTCTCAAAGGGCTCTAAAGACACAGGTGGGACTAATCCATGCAATTGAGTGTAAAGATAAATACATGTCTAAAACCAAACAGCTATCCATTTTAAGGCACAAAATGCTTTAAAGGTATTTTAACAGTGTAGCTGTTTCACTTTAGATGTTTGCTAGACATATTAAAAAAAAAAAGAAAAGAGAATACATCAGAGCAACTGTTCTCGTAGTACTCTGCCTGGAGCTAACCTTGTTGTCCTGGGTGAGAACCTCTGTTCTCACTCATTTCAGCTCTAAGGTTTTTTTGTGCACCAGAGAACACTGTCTCTGAGAATGTTGTCTGCCACCTTCTCCTCTGCTCTGTTTCACATGACATGAAGTTGTCCACACAAGCAGAATGGTCTGCCTTCATTATCAGAGCTTTTTTTTGCAGGATATAAAATAAGTGGTTGTTGCAGCACATATATTTCTGTACCAGAAGCCTTGGAAAGACAAAGGACTCATTCACATGCAGAAGCCTCCAGTCTTGAAAAATGAGGAAATCAACAGAACTCAGCATCTGTCCGAACTCCCAGCAGAATTATTTCCCTCAGTGCCCACTGTGTTTTACATGATGGTCCTGAATGTCTTTAAAGAAGCTATTGAAATACTACTATTTCTGAAATTCCTTTTATTTTCTAGCTGGACAATCTCAATGGGAGGCTTTTGATAAAGAGCAAAATGTAATTATAGTGATTAATTTAAATAAACTCCAAACAACACAGACTCTCATATGGGTTTTGTAGAGCCTTGACATAAACAAATGCTAATGGAGTCACATGCATTTCTCTCCCTGCCTTGTTCACCTCAGTTTTGTTATTTTGGATAATGCACCCCTTAAGGAATGATCACAGTGCAGGTGCTCAGAGAATAGACTCCAGAAATTCAAAATGAGGAAGATTTTGAAGTGAGCAAAAAGGAAGATGGGCGAGACAGTTCTCTCCATTCACAGCACCGACGTACCAGGAAGCATGTGTGCAGATAGCCCTTGGCACGCCTACACCCAGCAAACATATGCACAGTCACTGGTGCCACCCGCGCGAAAATGACACTGATAGACATGGTTGAAAACCGTACGTGTGCTGCACGCACACACACACTGGCAGGATCACCCAGACAGGAGCAGGTGGCACAGCTCAAGGCTGTTTGCTGGCATGTGAAGCTGCAGTGGAGGGGCAGGATACTGTTTTCAAAAGCAGGTTTCAGCCCACACAGGCATTTCAGACCTTCATGGAGGGGGAGCCAAGTCCTTAGTCCTTTACTCAGCCGCACCCAGAAAATTCCTACTGAAAGAGAAACAGTGGGACTTCAGGCTCTTTATGGTCATTTCCATGTGTGCCTACATAGTTTTTTACATCAGGTGCTCGCTTCAGTCTTAAATCTGGAAGGTATTATTTACACCACTGAAATAAACATCATTTACGACTGGAATGGTCTCCTCAGAGAGGTTGTGGAGTCTCCTTCTCTGGAGATTTTCAAAACCTGCCTGGCTGTGCTCCTGTGTGACCTGTGCTAGATTACATTACAGTATATGGCCCTGATTTGGCAGACAGGGTTGGACTCTATGATCTCCATAGTCCTTTCCAATCCCTGGCATCCTGTGATCCTATGAAAAATGTTTCTTACATTCTCCTTTACAAAAATAGCCTCAACAATACTTGGTATCACGTGGAAAAAATGTGTCCCCCCCATCAAGGGGTCAGGTCCATAGTGTCTATGGACACTCTTTCCTTTATGTGGCAGCTGGAGTTGTCAGATGAAAAACTTTGACATCCCAGAAGCAAGTCAGAGAGGTTAAAGAAAACATGAGCTTCATCCTTTTCCAGTATGTGTTAAAATGTGAAGATGTGGGACAGGGGCAACACCCAAGATGATGATAACTCCAATCAGGTCCTGACTGATGCCAAACATCCGGGGTCTAATATTTTAAGGTCACTAGAGACTGTTCCTTAATTTACTGAGTGCTGATGGGGGAAAGCCTGATGTGAACTGAAATGGGAACACCAGCTTTTTCCATGAACTGTACAAGAATGTGCTTCTGTTGTCATCCTGATCGACTTATTACCATATTTATAAGAAATGACTTCTTAACTCACTGTGGGATAATTAAGTAAGTAAATGGACTGGAAGATAAACCTGTCAATCACAGTGGCGCCGAAAACACTACGCACCCTTCAGATGAAAATTCATAAGCAGCAGCTGACAAACAGATACCACACTTTGGCTCGGCACACCCATGGGGTACAATAAGTATGGAGAGGTCAGTGGTCTCCCATCAGCTGGGATTTGCTGATGCCTAGTGTAGGTAGATGGGGAACCTTTGGCACAAAAGGACCAAAAGCTTTCCTGGAGTCAGGTAAGGATGTAACCTGTGCACTCAATCCAAATTGAATACAATACAATTCAGGTCTGCACCTGTTTCCAAGAGTTGTTTGTCTAAACACATGTTTGGCCTGCTGATGACAGGCTTGCTTCCATCAAATGGACCTGACATGCTCAACTAGGGACAGTTCAGACAGACAATGTTAAAAACAGTTCTGTGCTGGATCAATGTCTACATGAGCACTCATGGAAACACTGATGAATCCCAGCTGAACCCTTTACTGACTCCTGTGAAAGAAGACTGCTACCTGCAACCCCCAAAACATTCTCTTTCTCAGAGGGGAGGCTGTGAGCTATATTTTAATTTTTTTTCCTGGTGAATGGGTGATTTATAACTAGTTATGGAAATACTCTGTGCCCTAGTCTCAGTTTACATTCTTTGCTGAGTCATAAACATAAATCAGAGTTGTCGGTGGATCCATGTTTGTTATTAAAACACCTTCTGTTTCTCTAAGCCTCACCAGAGGAAGCAAAAATTATTGGTAATACAATAGTTACAGTAGGTCTACTGTTGTTTGAGAATATAATAAACCCCAGATTATTACCACAGATTGTGCTGTTGTGTTATTTTCTTGTTGAATGGAAAACCAAATAAAATGTAAATATTAAAAGAAAAGTTGAAAATATATGGTAAGAGGATTATTTACTGTGAAGAGCAAGACACAGGGGATGCAACCTAAATCAGAATGTCTGGTTATCAATAGTTCAGTCAAATGTTCATAAACATGACAAAGTTTTCTTTCACTCAAAGTTCCTGAAATATTGTGAATGATCCGGATGAATTAAAATAATGATTGAGGTGATTATGCAGTTTAATATTGATATATGAATCAACTCTCATTTTCAATCTCTGGCATCAAACCCAAGATGTGCAGAAAACAAATGTGAAATAAGGAAGATAAAAGGATGCTGATTCAGGAAGAAGAAAAAAACAAAAACAAACCAAAAACCAAAAAGCAACAGCAGCAATTGCTGCAATTCAAACAGCCTTGCAAAGAGCCCATCATTACCAGCTGGCTCAGTGTTTCCCAGGCTGCTTTGCTAATGTGTGAGACAAACAAAGATGTGGGCTGTGCTTTAGGGTGGGTGATCCTGGCCTTTCTAATAATCAAGGGAATCAAATCTCCAAACTAGAGTAACAGAGTCAAGAAAAGAAGTATCAATTTCCAGTTCTTGCATCACATCCTAATGTAGCAGACTGCCTGTTTCCATCTGGGAAGGGGAAAGTCTATGCACAAAAGAGAAAACCTAAAAAAAACCCACAACAGCAGAATTATCAGTGTCTTTCTGTCACTAGTTTCTGCAGATATCAATACAGATATTCACATCACTTCCCCATATTCCTTAATTGCAACCCATTATTTTCCTGGAGAGAAATAGGAATTGCTATGTTGGACCAAATCTCACAGTAATGCAAAATCCCACCCTGTTTGATCCATCTAGATCATACCTTTGTATCTCACACATTATCAGTCAATGTATTAAATGGGTTGCATTTCACAAGTGCTAATAACTGGAGATAGACACCCGTGAAAAGTCTACAGGGAGAGATATTCCTTATTTGCACATGTGGACCCTGCACATATAACCTGAACTCTCAAAATACCATTAAAAGGAAGTAATTGTGATATGAAAGACCATTATGTAAATTTATAAGAAAGGTTGCTTAAATCCTGAATGGATGTGAAAGCAAAATACTTTTGGTTTAGTTAAGAAGAGGAGTAAACTGTGATTTGCAGTGTCTAGATAAATAGGAAAACCAACACCCACCCATTCTTGAAAAAAAGCACAGAGAAAAAGCAGAAAGGCTTCAGGATGGGACACAAAAACCATTGGAGTTAGAAAAAGAAGAATTAAAAGACTGGCACCACCTAGCTGAAAGAAAGGACGAAAAGGGAATAGGGAGCTCCAGGTAGTCAAAGTACTACCTGCCCTAGAGGCACTCTGTCAGGTGTATCCTTGATCCTCTTCTATAGCTCCAAAAACATTCTTTACATTCCACAAAGTCATTTTCTACAAATGTGTGGCAGAGGCCCATAGCAGTGGGATGTCCCAGCTTTTTTCTTTTGTTGGAGAATTGAAGCTTTCCATGGTGTGGCCAGTCACTAGGACCTGCCAGAGAACATTGCTGCCTGCTCTGCAGATATGTCATTGAAGGGGGAAGGGAACACATTCGGCAACACCAGCTGTTCTTCCTTGTGTAATAGGCTAGTACAAGGGAACTGTATTTTTTGCCTCTCAATAGCAAGGTCTTCAGCTGAGCTGTTGCTGTTAGGTTGTTGTATTCAGGAAAGAGCTGCCAAGTTTAGTGGGTGGATGAGGATCTGTAGGTTACCTATAATTTCTCCTCTTCATTCTTTAGATACCACTGAAATAACAGAGAACTAAGGAAACAAATGCTGAAACAAATGCCTTGAAAGAATTGCCCCTTTTCCATGCTGGGAGAGATAAGAAAGATTATACAGACTGTTATACTGTGTGTTTGTGGAGGTGTCTCACATTCAGAGACTTTCTGTGCTCATCAAGATTTTTGCCTAAGACTGTCGGTACATCCTGAGCACAGATAAGTGCTGTATTACAAACAAAAAGCTAGACTTCTTTTGTACTCCAAACAACAGATCCAGACAGAAAGAACAGCGCACAAATGCCAAGTCACCCAGCGCATTACAAAGTTTGCAACCTGGTTTAACAACACCTGCCATTAGAGTGAGTGCAAATCAGATGAAAACAGAGTTCCTGGTAGCCCTACAGACTGTGAAGCTTCAGTCACCAAGAAAATTCCACTCTTTAATGAATAAGATTTTCAGGAATATAAAGGTGCAATAATTGCTTTAGAAATTACATACATCTAAGTATACTTCAGATACAATCCAGGACTATTGAGCAGCTCCACTGAATCATGTTGCTCAAGGAGCCTAATGCTTCTGTTAAGCGCTGCTGAATCAGCATCATTCAACCTACAGCACCATGACCCCTAGCCCACTGAAAGCTTTGATCATCCAGCTACCATGGCCAGTGATATAAGAAAAAGAGCATTTAATCTTATCCAAGATATTGGCAGATGAAGTAATTTGCTTAAACTCAGAGAGCCTCTAGGAGATTTTGGACTGAAATCCTTGGGGCAGCTCTCTGCACTGTGGGAACTAAAGAAAAGTCTCCAAGTATTAAAGCCTTGAGTACTTGTCACAGCCCTTGCCTCCCCTGCCCATGTCTCGTAGTAAAGTCCCCAAAAGCTATTGCCATCTGTAGCAGCATGATGGCAAGTGGTATGCTGCCTAAAACAACACAGGGAACCACAGACATTTGGAAGAGATTCAGGTGAATATGGTGCTGCTTTGTAAAATGAATGATATGCCACTAGTTGATATGTGAGACTCACTGCTAGCAAAGCACCGTTTTTTTTTCTGGACAATGTGCAACCTGCCCTAGTGATGAAAAGGCAGGTTTCCATCTGCTCAGAGATTGCTTACATGCTACAGCTCCAGGACTGAGAGTAAAGAGAGAGACAATGTGGAATGCAAAGACATAGTGACCTAATTAATTAACTACAGGTTGCTTTTGGTTTCCTTTGACTATGCTTTGCTACATAGAACTTAGGTGCTATTTTCTATGTTCTATATTCTATCTATATATTATATAGACAGCTAATATTTATATATTATATCTATACATTATATGTATTTATATTTTATATATATTTTATGTATTTCCTTATTCCTGCTAAGAAGATGTTTAGACTTCCTATTCAGTGTAATAACATAGTTTTTATTTATAAGTTGAAACTTGAATTAAAAGGAAGGCAATGATGACTGCTATGCATTTCAATCCTTTGCACAGGGCTTGCACTACAGCCCCTGAGTTTAGCTGGCCTTTCCTTCCAAGTCCTCTGGATGGTGAGCTGCAGGTGCTGGGAGCGCTATGTCTCTGGCTCCATCCACAAAACCATCCTGCCTCCTCCAGCTTTTGCAAAGAAGCATTTTCCCCTAGGAGTTGTGATTATGAAATGTCACCGTGGAAACAGTTGGAATATAATGCATGCTTGCTTGCTCTCCCCCACCCTTCCTCTCCTCCCACCAGCCCCCTCACTTTCTGAAGCTATGTTTGCTGTGCAAGAAAAACCCTTCCTACTCCCCTCCTCCCCCCAGACCTGCAAAGGGGAGTGTCTGTGCCTTGCAGTTACTGTGACAAAAAACAGATGCCCCCCAAAATATCCCTATTCATTAACAGTTTCTTGGTACCTTGTAGCAACACTAAACCTATCAAACTCAACTGGTGTTGCTGCCACTACCAAGACTTCCCACCTTCCTCTGCCAAATAATACTGCTTCTGTAAAATAGCATTACAAAGAGGCTTTGAGCCAGTAGGAACCTGGTCTGCTGTTGCTGTAAATGTCATCACAAGAAAGCCTCTACAGCAAAGCATATTTCCCCATCCTGCATCTCTGCTGTCCTCATAGCTCTGCTGTCCTGTTCCCATTAGTGATATAATGAGAGCTCAACATGAACACACATCTTCATTTTCTTTATCATGTCCCATCACCTAGAGGCAGGTCTTTAGATGATGAGTGCTTTGTGCTCTGTCTATGTTAATAAAGCACGACTTCCCCCAATCATGATTTCTTCCATGCTCCTCATCAGTATCACAAAAGGTCAAAGCTGTCCACTTGGGAGCGGAAAGGTCAGTTCACTTTGGATCTGACATGCGGTATCGCGTAACTCCTGGAATATAATCAGTTCACTTCATATTTTGTGCAACTGCAGCACTATAAAAGAGCGGGGGCTGTTCCAGAGAAATCTTCAGTCTCTTGTAAGGAATATTCAAGCAAACCCAAGGGAAAATCTGAGCTCAAGAGAGCAATACTGAATAGACCTCTCTGGCAGAGAACATTGCTGTAGCTATCAAAATTGCATAGGGGATTTAGATGCCCATTGGTATTTGTTAATTTTAATTAATCAGAATTGCACATAAAAATCCCCCAGGCAGTTAAGATGTCAAGCAATGGGCCTTTGAGGGCTGCAGAGATTAACCCATTCCATGAGACTCTTCCAAGCACTTGTTGTAAGCAGTGGTCCAGAGATAATCTCCACAGGCATACACAACAGGACAACACTGGGAATCAAGGAGTTTTCCAATACTGGAGAAGCTTTTAACTCCTACAGTGAGGTTCACACAGATGTTATTCCCTCAGTAGCTTCCCAGACATCCTTGCAGGGACTGCAAGGTGGTGCTGTCAGTGGTAGGGACGGGGAAGCAAAGAGCACCTTCTGTCCTGGTAGAGATGAGAAGCCCAGGCAGGAGTTCCCCTTGTTCCTGGATTAGCTAGGCCTGAAGGAACATGAGGGGTCATGCCTCTAGAACTCAATGAGTTTGAGTGTATGACCTTGTTACCTACAACAAGAACTTTAAGTTCACTGTAAAAGATGCCTGTTAGAAGTGGGAGTCTCAAGAGATCTGAGGCTGATGCTTTGTGGTACAATGCTCAGTTTCTATTTTTCCCTCCTGTGGCAGCTTGTGAACAGCATGGAGAAGGGAACACACTCTGTGATAACAGACAGGGTCCTCATGAAAACCACAGCCTTCCAAGAAAGTAGTTTGCAGTTGCTGTTGTCCTCATTACCATCTCACCTGCAGCCCCATTTGCATAAACCAGTATTTGTGCTCTGAACACATTTCTTCAGATTGCTTCTTTAATGACAATCCAGAAGCAGGCATAGGAAATCCCTGAGACAGGCTAATGGACACCCCTCCTACCCTGGACTCCAAATAAGCAATTCAAATTGGCATCATCTACCATCAGGATTGTTAATTCTCCACCATGTGACAGCCTCCTGCAACTCTGAGGCTCACCAGGTAGAGAAGAATCACAAAAACTCTCCATTTAAATGCTGCTTCTATTTCTGACATGCTTTCAGTTATCCACAGAGGCAATCTATCACTCACATCCCTTCGCCCTCTTCACTGATCCCTGCTCTGATAAGAACCCTGTGCAGCAGAACTCCTTTCACCCAGGGAGGAGTACAGTGACAGCTCTGTGGATGACCCATGATGAAGCTGTGCTGCAAAGCTGCAGTAGATGGAAATGTATTGTCAAGGTCCTTGGCCACATGCAAACCTGCTGCTGCAAGGGCCCCCAGCACACAGGGATGAAGAAAACCCTTCATGCCTTTCTTCCATTTGGTTCTTAGTCTGGGGCTGCAGCTGTGATGGGAAGAGCCAGAGTAAAGATTTCACTCGCAGCAAATGGTGCCCATGCTCTCATCTGCTGTACAAGAAGAGTCACCAAGAGGTTATCAAGTAGGGTAAAGCCATTTTCATTGCCCCACAAAGCATTTGTCACAGGCCCAGTACCCCTTATAGGGAGGAATTCAGGATATCTATTATTTTAACCATAATCAGATACAGATTTTTCATTTATGTGACTGAGACTAATTACTGTCCCCAATTATTAGACTCAATTCTCTTTCAACTTCATAGCAAGGTATGTGATGAGGGAATCAGACCCATTCATACCTCTGCACCAGTTAATTACTAGGCACTCAGACAAGCCTGTAACTGTAGACAAGGTGAGTTAGCAGTGGGAGGCTGAACTATTGCACTGCTGTTGTCTGTTGATCCTACAGTAATACTTAAGCCTGTCCATCAAAACAGGGCACCCCACTTGTTTCCATCTACTTCCACCCACAGCTTTCCTTCTTCAGGTGGTGAGTTGAGATATGGTACTTGTGTATCAGTGTGCATTCACTGACCACTCACTGCTTCAAACTTTAACAACATCCAGAAAATACTTGTTTGTGCAGTCTTGCTTTTTTTTTTTTTCTTGTTTAGTTTTGGTTGTTTTGTTTGTTTGTCTTTTTCCAGATTATCATGAACACAAAGCATGTCTACAGACCGTATGGTGTCCTGGGTTTGGCACAGACACCTGCATCCAGACAACTTGACACTACATACAGTAAAAAGAGTAGGTGTTTCAGTCCTTTACATGACCTTGTGCATCAGCTTATTGTGTAAAAGCACCAATCTGCTTGTTTACAATATACATCACTGTCTTTTGCTCACAAGTGTTCTTATCCACTCCAAAGTTGGTTTAAAACTAATGAAAAGTTTAATATCCTATGAGTCTCCATTTGTGTGCAGGAGGGAAATGCTGCAAGACCTAAGACACAACATTTTTACGTAGTTGGTAAAAGAACTGACAGAAATTTGTAACCTTTCATTGAAAAATCCTCTTAGAATATTGGTGTTTTCTGCTTGTCTGCATTTGAGAGAAGATAATTTTCTTCCTAGTGCTTCCTTTGTATGGGTTTGGAAATCTGAAAACCCTCTGGCTAAAAACCTGAAAAACCATGGGGCAGGAGGTGGCAGGGTGAGAAGAATATGTGTTCAGTCAAAACTATTTCATTTGCCATTTTCCAGTGAAAAGTCAACAGCTTCTACAGTATGTCTGTCACATGATCTTGCAGGCAAACAAGATTCTCCGTAAAATGCAAAACCAGACCTGACATTATGGAAATAGCACCAGCATTTTCTCCTTCATGCAGCTTTGTTTTGTACAATACTCTGGACTATGGCAGACACCAAACCAACCAAACCATAACCAACCAACCGAAAAAAACCCACCAAACTAACCAAACCCAAAAAACCCAACCACCAAACCCTCAGCCCTGGAATCCACAGGAATAAGGCTTTTAATCAAACCACCAGGTGAAAAAGTAGCTTATCCATAAATAGTCAAGGCTAGATATATTTGGGGAGTGAGTAGATATTTCACTAGCATTATCCAGTAGGCATTTTTAAGTGTGTGATCACAATTTCCATCCTTCCTTCTGGGGCTGAAATTCATCCCCAGAAATCCCTGCTCCTGTGTTGGTTATTCCCAGCCCAAGATAGGCTGGGTGGTCAGGCTGATCACCCCCATCTCCAGCCTCAAACCGCACCGCCAGGCAGCTGCTCTGATACACACTGAGCATGGCTGCCTTCATGGGTGCAAAAGCAACATCTAAGTAGACCTGTAACCATGACAACATTCAGGATCAAAAATACACACATTTCAATTTCATGTAGTAAAAAGGAATTCTCAATAAAGGATGGAAGCCACTTTCTGCACACTTCCATATTTCTCTTAAGTCGGTTATTGGGAATATCCCAGCTCTTCAGCACATAAAAAAAAGGAGGCAGAGTCCACATTCAGTACTAACTTCTTCAGGGTCAGTTATTTCTCTATTCTTCTTTCTAGTTTAAACAAAGCATCTGAATTTCTTTAGCTCTTTTGCATTTTAGCATTAATCTTAATGCCTCAGATGGGTTGGTTTTCCCTCTTTCCTTTTTCTTTCTCTACAACACCCTCCCCCATCTTCTTCTTAAAGCAAAATAGAGTGCATGAGGAATGACAGTCATTTTCCTGATCATACAACGACTGTGATTTAAATGTCAGCCCTGGAAGCATGATTTGATCCAGGATTCACTTTTTATATTCCCCAGCTGCAAAAGAAGTTGCACAGTTCCATCAGTTTGCTATGCTGATAATAATAACCCCCCTGAGTCACTATAGCAACAATGCTAATTAAAAATGGGCTAATGTTGGGGTAGATTCTTTCAAATTTCTCTAGCATAGACAACAACAAGATTGTTAAATGGCTAAAGGACTCAGAACTGAAAATATGAAAGTGAAGGTTCAGATGCTCTCCTTGTGACATGGGACCTGGATGTTTTGGCATTTACATTAATGTGCTTTCATTGAGTGTGGCTGGTCTGGAGAGACACATAAGTGTGCCAGGAGAGTGCTACATTAGCAGAGAGGTCTCCAATCTAGGAGGAGATTTCAGCTCAGTTATCTTCGAGAAAAGCTGTAACACAGCTGATAAGTCCAGACTGCCCAGCATTCATCTTCATTTGAAAGGTCTACAAATCCATCTGGAATAAAATATTCCTTTTCTCCAATTATCACTTCTCACAACAGTAAGGAACAAGATCCTCACTCAGCAACTCCATAGTGAAAATACCTGTTAGGAGGACAAAAAGCACAAGACTTCACTAGAATGCCTGTAAGCCAGAGAGGGCTTGGTGAGGGGCTTATCAAGTGATGCTTGTCTGTCTTTAACAGCAGGAGCATCATACTACACACAAAGGCATGGCAATTACTAGGGCTCTCCTTATCACCGCTGCCTTTGCATTAGTCAGGAACAGGAAAGCAGACAAGGGTGAAATGGCTAGAAAATAGAAAGCTAATTGCTGTAAAGTTGCCTTTAATGAACTTGTCCTGAATGAGACTGATGCAAATGATGGGGAAAAAAAGTTAGAATGGCCAACATTTTTTGCAGGTCTTATCCTTCTGGGCTTTGCCAGGAATATCAGTTTTCTCCAGGACCCTGGCATGACCATTAGGATCTTGCACTCAAGTTACCAAGTCACAAACACTGAGGCTCTCTATCTGCACTGCTTAAGGATGCTGCAAAGATAAATTCAGCACTGGTGGTGGCTAAAGCTAAATAGGGAAACTTTGCACCTTTTTCTCCTATTCTTGTCAGGTTTTTAGATAAATTTGCAACTGTAATACTGACAGTTTTGTACTCTTTTGAACAGCTACAGAATGTATTGAGGTCCGATTTCCCTTTAAAGCATTTTTAAGAAGGAAATAAGTGAATTTACAGCTCACATTGCCTATAAAGGTGCTGAAACTTCATGTAGGAAAAAGAAACTGCATCGTTTTTGAAGAGTTTTTGAAAGGCAGGGACTGCAGTTTTATAACATCAAAACCTCATTCACCAGTACCAGAGCTATTATTACGCTAAAATATTAGTGGAATTTCAGAAGAGTTGTAGCAAATGTATAAAAATATACATTTAAGTCCCAATTCCACCTCCCACTAGGGTCAATGCCAGTTTTGCACCTGATGGGAGAAGCAGCAAGCTGCTTCAGGCCACGCTAACCAGGAAGTGCATAGGTACATACTTTACACAGAGGTGTTATGTCTGAAGTGGTTCTTCTACTTTGTGTTCAATAAATACATATTTTTCTGACTAAAGAAACTGTCAGGGTTCCAGTCTGTCAAAATGGAAGTGAAAAGACTCTGGTCTTCTGTCATCAAGGCAGAAATGAAAAAGCAAGTTTCCAAACCAATAATTATAAGTAAATTTTGCAGCCACTGAATTGGGCTCAGACTTGAAAGGCCAGTTCATAACAGACAGTCAAGTGAGCATATATGAAGATGCCACCAACCCTCAGCCAGAACATGATGACAGACTTAATCCATCGCAATCTGAAATAAAGTGGAGTAGGATCACACTACTGCCAAAGAATGGTTAGAAGTGAGCAGACACTTTTTATAGCTGAGGTAAGGCACTGCAGCTCCTTGAAATGCTGTTCTCTCAGTGCTTGACAGCACAACCATCCCGAAATAATTTTGTTTTCCATTCCGCTAGTAGCCTCCATAGCACCTCAGTCAGATCACTTTTATCCCTTCCTTTCCCACTCTTTGTCATCTTATATAGCACAGAAGTAGTGGACATCTCCTGCAAAGTGTTCTACAAACTCTAGCAACTCAGGGCCTCTAGGTGCTACTGTAATACAAATAATAAATGACCTTAGCTTCTTGGTGACACAAGAAGCTTGAAACAGTGGCTTGAACCTGTTTTCCCTGTTACAGAAATGGATTGCTTGCCGTATGGCTCTCTCCTTCACAATATCTACTCCAGTGCTGCTTTCAAATACACTCCTAGGCAGCATGAGGAGTCATGCAGGCAAGACCTCTCCCATCTATGAATGATGCAGCAGGACATGTGCTGCTGCAGCTGACAAACATCAAGAGAACCGATTAAAAATCTAACACCCTGAGTTATGTCTGTTACTGAATATCCTTTAGGTTTTACTGTTCTAGTCAGCTGGTGATAACTGATTTTTCTTGACTTTGCAATTCTCATTGAGATTTGTCAGGCTCTGTATAAAGCGTGATGCCTTC
The DNA here is from genome assembly GCA_013401355.1 of Ceyx cyanopectus. Lineage (NCBI taxonomy): Eukaryota > Metazoa > Chordata > Aves > Coraciiformes > Alcedinidae > Ceyx > Ceyx cyanopectus. Next base: position 43,706 of record VYZU01032433.1, read on the forward strand.
CATCTGCAGCTCAAGTCTGAGTGTAGTCATTGTCAGCTTCAATCTTTTAATTACTTCTTGAAGATGTGTAGGTCATCATGGAGTGTTCACTGTGATAGACCTTTGAATTGCTGGATATTGCCATGATATACCCCCAAAGAGAGGCTGTTGAATGTAGGCAAAAGCTGAACCCAGGAGCAAAGCAGTAAACCTGTGGTTTGACTCCTCCCTGGCTACCCAGGGAGGTTGTGGAGTCTCCTTCGCTGGAGACACTCAAGACCCACCTGGATGTGTTCCTGTGTGACAGTCTAGGTGATCCTGCTCTGGCAGGGGGGTTGGGCGAGATGATCTTCTAGGTCCCTTCCAACCCCTAACATTCTGTGATTCTGTGAAAGGGAAATCAGAATTGCTTCAAGTCATCTCCAAGCCACAACTCTCTGCCTACTTAGGAACAGTGTGCTCCTGCTAGGCTGTGCTCTCTCAGCAGCCTCTTTCAGCTAATGTGCCACTTGATGAACATGAGAAATTAATTTACCCTTCTGAGAGTCAGAGTGAATATTGGGAACCTCATTTAAAGAGCACAGCGTCTTCTTGTTCCCCCTTTGTGTTTCTTCTTTCGAAGGGCTATGTTCTCAGAAGAGGCTCACATATAATGAGCTGATCTTTGGGACAAGTAGCAGAACCTTAAGAACTGCAAGGTGTGACTGATCATTTCTGAAGGGAACTAGAAGGAAGCATCCCCAAGCCACGACTTCAACTCCTTCTGCCTTCAGTAGGCAACTTTTCTCTGCTGGAGCAGATGGGCTGGCTTCACCTCCCATGCTGCATCCAGCGCTTCTCACCTCAGGTGCTGTGTCCTGCAGAGCTAACCGTGCCTCCAATGGGCAGGGCAGTACAATTACAGGCAGCAGCACGCTATGTATTTTCACCTAGCAACTCTCACACTAAAGTACAAAAGATTTTTAGGCAATAAAATTAACCTTTGGAAAAGCATCCAGTATTTGCCAAGAGATTACTTATAACACAAACTTAATTTGTGACAGGTCTGTGCTTACAACAGGTATATGGATATTCATAATCAGCTACATGAGCTCCAGGAACCAACAGCTTCTGTCTGTGAAGACAAAAATTAAGTGACAGCCTCTTCCACCTCAGCCCAATTGTGTGCAACATAGAGATACTGATGACTTGTAGGTAGACTAAAGCTTGTTTTCAGTATGCCAGAGCACAAAGGACTGAAAAAGACTTTGACAAACTGCTTTCCTAATGCTTTTGGTCAGAAATATTTCAAATAGTTGTGACTTGGGGCTCCAGGCTCTCTCAGAGTAATACCACTGGAATCAACAGTTATAATCACTCATGAGGCTGTTATTAGAAATTTAAAAGGTTGGTTTTTAAATCTATGGAATTCCCAAGGGAACTGAGAACAGTGCTAGAGTCCCAGGTTATTGCTGCTCAGACTTTGTGCTGTGTTTATTGGCTGTTTTTTGCACTGTCCAGTGCAAAACAAGACATGGGAATAGTGTGTCATCTTGCAGCCTTACCATCCCTACAGATCTGCATGTGGTCCTACCCTAACCTACAAATGCTCTTTATACAACCAATACCACAAGGAGATAAATTATCCCCTTCCCTGACTTCCTTGTCTACCATCAGCCATCATGTCAATTGTAGTACTGGGACAAAACTCTCAAATTTAGCCCATGTGCAATAAAAACTTACTGACCTGCCATCTGATTCTCTCCCTCTTACTGTTATGTTTGCCTTTAAGAAATCCACTGTGAGACTTAAGTGTATTATGACAATCTATAACTACTGGGTACAATACGGGCTGTGACAATTAGATCTGTTACTTGTGTATTTTGATGGTGTGTGATGCTGTAACTTAGCCCATGATCATAATTTTTTATAATCTCCTATTAAATAAACACAGTCAGCTAAAACATGCTTCTTTCTTCCCTAAAACTCCCTCTTTACCTAAGAATGTCCCATCATTGAGAATTTATTTTGCACTCCACGAACAGAATGAAGCATAATAGGTCCATTTGGTATAATGCTGCATTAGTTAATGATAGTTTATGCTGACATGTTACTCATATTCCAAGAAAAACTTGCACTGGGTACAAATCTCAGCCTGAAACATCAATTCCGAGCTCAGCATACCAGTCTTTCCCCCTCTTCATGTTATGGAGGGGCAATGGTGAAAAATAGATGAACAGGCTTTCAGGGAAGAAGGTTCCTATGAAGTTCCTAAAGGGCATCTCTTGCACAATTCACTAGTCACAGGTCTATAAGAACAGATTTATTTGAAAAGTAGGATATGGAGCATGAATTTACCAAGGATCTCTCACACCAAACTCATCTGGTCGACTTCACCATTTCCCCAACACCACGTTCTTTCAGAAGAAGAGAAAAGCTGGTATACAGCTTCTTTGGACTTAAGCAGTTAAAATAAAGTCCAATGAATACACATGGGGTTTAAAATATTTCTCTTAATCCTTCCACAATACAAAGCTGTCTGTTGTATAGCAGAAACTTGTCAAATAGTGGTTTTCATTGCACATATATCTATTCCTGTAATAGATAACCATGAAAAGTATGAGGAGGGAAAGAAGGCATACTGCTACTACACAATGTGCTTTGAATCCATGCACATGAAATATATTCATTTATTAGACTTCACTCTTCAGTAGTTCAACACTTTATTGGGGATTTATTTGAAAAGGCCTTTGATACATTCTTTTGCTTTTTGCAACCAGTAAGTCAAACACCTTTACTTTTAATGGATTAGTCTCCTCCACTGCCCTGCTTTGCTGCGAGTGTCTCTATATTGTGTGTTTTACTACTTATCCTGGTGTTTATCTTGGTTTGCCTTTACATGGTGATATGTATCCCAGCTAGCCTGGATCTTCTGTCTACTCTTCAGGAGCACTTTGCAAGCCTGGCTGAGAACAGTCCTGTTCCACTGCAGGAGAGAAAGATGACTAGACTTTGACACACTGCACATTGTTTATGCTCAGGGAGAACTCTGGGGCCAATAAGTTACATGAGCAAATGCAGCAGCTGCTCCTATCAAGGCCTTACGTCAGAACAGTGATTCTATACAATAGATGGCAGAAGTGCACCAGCCTCTTCTAGCCAACATCAATGAGCTGGTTATTGCATGGGACATAGCAGGATGGCTGCATTTAGCATCATACAAAGGATTTTATCTCAGAATTGGTTTGGCTTCAGTTCAGTGACCAATCAGTACTGAATGCTGCTGAGAACTGTTGCTCAGTATCACACAGTCAGTGCTCATACAAAATCGGTGCCCTTCACAGTGACCACAGCAACAGGAAAACCAAGAAGTAACTGAACTGGGACTCTAACACAAATGGACCTTTTTTCATGACTACTGCACTTCTCTGATCTTAGTAAAACTCTACTTTCCCTTGTAAACTGAGGAGTGACGAAGCTTCCCAGAGCAACTAGAGGAAGATTAAATACTGAACATCATCTGACTGAGCTTAGCCTACAGCTATTTGCATGATCACATAGCAGTCGTGGTGTAAATTCCTGAAGAGGAACTATAATATTTAGCTCTATCACAAGGGCTGTAGACTGAAATCGTAGCTTACTCTCGTCTGTTATTGCAGTGTTGAGGAAGATATTCATGTTATCTTCCATCTAAAACAGACTAAGGTTTTCTACAAAATAATGTGTGCATTAGAGAAACATGATTATTTAAAGTTTATTTAAAGACCAACACATGGTCAGCTAGTTCTTGATATAGCAACCATTTAATGATGCTGTGCAATTTTACGTGAGGCTGGTGGACACATTTTAAAGTTGCCATTTTAAAATATGTAATGGATCTTCTAATTGAGGGGCTATATATAACTTAACATATTTTTTAAATAGGCTATAGAAGCCTGTCCAGTTTTCTCAACACAAAGACAAAAGGAAGAGATCTGCAAAAAAGAAGAGGAATGGGAAAAAGGTGAGAAAACACAATGCTAACAAAAAAGTCAGGATTCCTGTTTGTTCATTTGTTCCCAAGAGACAGTTGCAGCACAGCGTGGACATGGGAGCCATAGAAACCTAGCAGGGTTCTGAGTTTTTTTGTTTCTTTCCCAAGAAAACAAACTTTGCAGGAAAAAAAAAAAAAAGGAAAAAAAGACGCCAGCAAGAAGCTATCCAGGCCTCTCACCTTTGTAGCAAGTTAAGCCCAAGCTCAAACCACCCCAAAAGACTACATCCAGTAGGGCAATGTGTCCACAACTCTGGGCAATGCAAACCCCAGCATAGTTCTGTTGTTGGCTCACATGATGCCTGGGTCCATCTTTCTCCTCCTGAACTTCCTATTCTAAAACTTGGAGTCTACTCTCAATCTTCAGGGATGGAAAGCTGGTGATTTTTAAAGGTGAGAACTAAGCGTTTATTGAAAAACCTCAAGCATGATCCAAGCAGACTTAATTCCCTCCTGATCTTTGGAATAAGGGAAAAATAAATAGGAAAAGGGTGACAAAAGTCACAGGAGAATGGTAAACAAATCACTGCCTGAAAGAAAGGAAGAAACCACCTTTGTTTTCTTTTCAAGTTTTAATCTAGAAAAAGAATAATCTCAAAATTGTGATTTAGAGATTACTTAAATTCATAATTTACAGAAGAAAAGGAAATGAGATGCAAAGAGACAGGTAATATCCTTCTTTTTTCCAACTTTTTTTTTTACAAACATCTCAGCTAGTCATTCACAGTGAAAAGAGGCAAAGCAAATGTTAGAAATAATACAGGACCAGAAGGAATTTCAAACAGAAAAAAAAAAAAAAGATACATTTGAGAGCTTATGAAAGAAAAAGCTCACCCGAAATTCATGCAAGTGCCTGAACTGAAATTGCAGACATTATCCATTTTGATTAAATTTTGAGTTCAGAACTTATTTGTCACTAGCCAAATTAATCATGTATGGTAGGGGCCCAGTAGGCTCAAAATGGAGACTTCCAGCAATCAGCAGACACTGCCAGCTCCTCTGACATTATAAAAAACTTTAGTGCGGTCTCTCCAGCCTGGAAGGAGAAATGAAATTTCAGAGGTCAAATGCCACCCTGAGAAGTATGCTGTAGCTAACAATTCAGCTAATATGCTTTAAAAAAAGTATTAAAAAAAAGACATTGAAAAGTAATCATCACAGTTTCTAGATGCTTTGCTACTTGAAATAAATTAGTACTGATTAGCTACCTAGACATCCATTGGCTAACCTCAATCTCCTGTGGCCAACTCAAGCACATTCAGAATGACTTAATTTCTCCTTTGATGGTAAAGTAATATTTTTCTCAGTTACTCTGCATCAGAGACACACATCTGTCTGGTACTTTGTTCTTAGTTTATGGAGCTACATCAGGACCCCAGGATCTGTTCCAGTATCTCATTCAGGGTATAAAAAAAAAGTCCTCAGGTCTTTGCATTAACTTTCACATGGCTAAAACACGTGAAAAGCTACATATTAGTTAAGCAACAGTCACTCAGAGTTCAGAAAATTATTTTGTTAGATTAAGGTAGGGAACAATGGGGGCTGTAACTCTAGAGGTTGCTCTTTTACTCCAGTGCAGCCAAACCCCAGAGTAGAACAGCAGTAAATATAAAATGATGAAGCATCGCAGGCAGTTTATCAGGCTTTGCAGCAGCACATTGTGGTCAGTGGAGAAAGTGGTGATAATAAGAGCAGTGCCAACTCCTGCCCTTCAAGATATACAAGAGGAAAAAAAAAAAAAAAAAGATTCTTCCATTTCGTCTGGCACTGTCCTTGCCTCTGAAAACAGCTGGCATGCAGTCAGTGAATGATGTGTACTTCAGCTGTTTGTCATTTCTTAGGTGGCAAAAGACATTACTTTGGCTGCGAATGGGTCTGCACTAATGACTAAGCTAAACAGTTCAAAGATGGAAAACTTTGAGTGAATGGGAATATTCTTGCCATGTGAGAGAATGGCTGAAGGTCAAGATACGTTTCTGGAAATTTTAGTTATACTGCTATCAAGAAATTTTTAGACATTTTTTTCTAATTTAAATTCTTTTTCTTTTGGAGACCAGCTGAAAAGTCGTACGGATATCTGCCTATAGCAAACCACATTTAGGTATACTAAAGTCAACCTAAGTAATCTTTCAGCTACATTTCTGCAAATGTTCAGTCTCTAGCTGAAGTGGACATTTTACTTGCATTCACCATGGTGCTACAAAGTAGTGGTTTTATTTTTTCTAGTTCAGCCAGCCCAATACTCAAATATTAATCCTCCTTTCTGGCACCATTTTGCTCAAGCATTCCATCAGCATTTTTTCAAATGAATAACACAAGTCCTGTGGATTTAGATTCTAGTACACCTCTGGGCTGTCAGCTACAAAACCAAGTTCAGACAAACCTACAATTAGCACTAGCTTTGCTAGTCTTATCCCAACCTCATTTAAGATGCCCGCAGTTTTGCTAATAATCTGCATTCCCTGTCCCTAGGCATTAATAATTCACTGAACCCTGTTTTTACTTTCCTGCCCAAAGCTGCAGACACTCATAGCTTGACACTGCCATCTCAGATTTTGTGGTTGCTTTGTTTATAATTCCATATATCCTTGCCTGGTAATATGGTTTTCAGCTGCACAGGTTGCTGCTTAAAATCATGCACAAATATACCTATTTCAGCCTACCCTGCTGCAGCACAGCCAGCAACACACAGCTTATATGAAATAGCAGATTGGTGCAGACCTTGCTATGGCAACACTTCAGATGGCTGTGAAGGAACTTCTGGGAGTTGATGCTGGGTCTCCTTGTCATTTGGGTCCCCTGGAGGACCTTTCAGTGACATCAAATGACAATTATACATTAAAGAGCCACATCTACCATGTTTATTAAATGTGTTGAGAGGATCAGAGAGCTGATTGTTTAAGGAACATGTACTGGTACTTTGACTTGCTCAATGTCTTTAAATACAGATGATACTTTAGTTTTTACCTAAAATTAATCAATCTCTGGTCTGTGAACAGGAGACTCTCTTAAAAGCAGCAACAGACAGAACATTTTTTTGTTTCTTATATGGCATATGGGATATGCCATATAAGTTAAAAGTTCTTTTCCAAATAGCTGTCTAACTATTGCCCAACATATTAACAGGAATTATGCAATTAATGCTTAAAGCCACTTAAAAACATTAGATGCTCCTTAGAGAGATCACAATTGCCCTGACCTTCTGGAAAAAGTTCAGGTCTTGACTATTACTGGTAAATACATACTTGCATAGGTGGAGTGTAGGTTCTATTAAAGCTTTCTGTGATAGCACTTGACTGCTGAGAAAGTCAGAGTAAAGGGCATTTGGGTTGAAGTGGAGAAGGCTGATGCTAGAAATCTTGCCTTAGTCCTCTTGAGCTTTACAGTTCATTTCTCCACTGGCTCAAACAAGCCCAGAGCAGATATTTCTCAGAGCATGCTGCAGGGCTTACAGTCATTTTGAAACTCTATGTGTACTCTATTCCTGGGTTAGAAATATCTTCACAGGGAGCTAAATCTTGATACACACTAGATGTTACCATTATGAAGCTGAAATAGCTATATACTTTCATTACATAAAATACCTGCAAGCTTAGCTGTGTGGATGTAGATATATACTACCAAATAGCAGTGTGAAACAGAAAGATGTCCCTTTGCTAGCCCCTTTATTCTTCTCCCTTGGCCTGAAATCAGCTTGGTTGCTGTTCTAGGGTAGGCGTAGGATAAATGCCATCCAAAGAAGCAGAGCCAAGTGTTTGGTTTGGATGCTCAGGCAGAACATGTCTCATCTGAGCCACGTTGCTCTAATTACTAGCTTTGTTCCCTCAACTTACATGCCTTTTGAAGCAAACAAATGGTATGTCACCAATCATCCAGGCAGTAACAATACGAGACCTCATCCAGCTGTGCTCAGGTACTTGCTAGATGACGAGTTCTCTCCTGAGGTTTGGCTTTTGATTTTTTTTCTTGTTTCAGTGAGGACAAGTACAAATCTGATATTCCAGTGTGGACTTTTCATTTTATTATGATGTCTCAGACAAATGGCAGATGTGGACCCCATCAGTGCTAATTAAAACCAATTAAGTCATTCCATAAGCTGTAGAAGAACAGACTGGAAAAGAGAACTGAGGATCTCGAATCTTGTGTATGACTGTGGAGAAGAGTATAGAACCTTTTTTTGCTATATGTTTGATATTAGCACTTGAGAGTATCACAGCAGTATCTGGGCAGCATTATCCATTGCACCTACTTCCCACACTCCTTTACATGCCTCATTATGCACCATTCCTCAGTACCATCTGCTGGGTCCCCCACATTATGCCTTGCCACCAGCTGCATAGTGGAAGGTAGGACAGCCTTACAAGTGAGGACACAGTCTTAGCATGACCTTAACAAATGACACTACCTCTTGAAACCCCAGTTTTATCCTAGTAAAATGGTGGTGGTGACCCATTCTCCCCAGGAGCTCCACAGCAATTCCTCTTGGATACTAATCATACTATTGGAATGGGAGAAGGCAAATGCACTCAGTGTAGAAAACACCACACAGATGGGAGAAAAACTAGAACTTGAGTTCTGCTTACATGGCACAAAATCAGGAGAGAAGAATCTCACTACTAGGTTTGAATATCCTTGTTCCTGGATTCTCACAATTTACCTGGGCTAGCAAGGTGCTTTGTACAAGCTCACTACCTCTACTGAATTCTCAGCAATGCCCCAATTAACATTGCAATACCACTTCTAGGTGTTCAAGAGCCAGGTTGGGTTTTCCCTGCAATTACAGAGCTTTGTAGATGGACTTTTGTCCTGGTTTGGGTGAA
>VYZU01032434.1:0-20941 GCA_013401355.1 Ceyx cyanopectus
GAATCAGACACTTAGAACTTCACAGCTGTAGAATCAGTGAAAAAAATCCCATTCCATCAGTATTTCTGACAGATAATATGCCATAGATTGTAAATTACTTAAGGGTAGTTATGAGCTAGATGAAGAAAAGATGAAAAACAGGTGCCTGCCTTTCAATTGGATGCAGTGATAGAACTGAAGAGGAAATAATGATTGCTGAAGAATGAAGCTGAATAGAAATCTTTACCTCAACATGTAAATTCACCCACTATGTTTGACATTTTATCAGGATAGCGCAACCACCTCTTCTTATTAAGGATTTTAATGGCAGAACAATATGTCATGAAAAGGGTAGGATACTCTCATGATTTAGACCTAGCAGGGAGCTGAGCACCATGTGGCCACTGTGTTTCCCCATGGCAGGATGAGAAGGAGAATAGGGATAGAAAGGCAAAACCCTCATGCTAAGGTGGAACTTTCTGTGTTAATAAATAAAATAACCGTACAATTCTTGCCTTCATCGTCAGACTTTACTGAGCAACAAATACAGACATACTTACTTTTCATTAGAACTGCTTCAAGAATTATTGCTAAGCATTTATTTCAATTGTTGGAAGTTCTCTTACTTATGAATAGACAAAACTTTATTTTCTTATCTGTACTTCCTCTGGTGTCTGGTAACCTGGAAAGAAACCTGATATAATACAATTGCTACCTAATCACTATTACTTTGTGACATTCAATTTATAAGGAAATGTGGAAATGTGCAATCCATTTATGGTAATTTAAATGGATGTTTTGATTGGATTATATAAGTATATTTGTGTTTGCTTGTGCATGTGTGTGCGTGCATATATGCCATAATTTGTCTAAAGAGGTCACTCCATAGAAGTGAATTTAAACTTAATTTTACATTCTTGGTAAAAGTTCAAAGGCTAAGTTCAGTTTAACCTTGGCTCAGCAGAGCTCTTTCTTCTGATTTTTCAGTCTGATATGAAAATTGCTTGTGAAATAAAGACAAACATAGGTTCACCCGAGAAGGCATTAATAATCCGATCCTTACATGTTTGTATAGAAGACAGGTACAATCCAATGTTGATTGCTTCTTAGCTTCTCTTTGCTTTTGGAGAAAATCCTGGGAGATAATACCAGGTCATCACAACCATGCACCAGAACGTTGTGCACCCACAAACAAATACTGGCAACTCTGAAAGGAGTAGCTAGCGATGACTTATACGTGTGAGACTGATTGATCCATATACACAAGAAGAATCATCATTGCAATGAATCACCTTCAGCCTTTTACAATTCCCATTTGACATTTTCCCAAACAAATTATTTAAAGTGTGTATTACGTTGCATTTTTTAAAATTTTGTTTTAAATAGAGGACCTTTTACAGGGAGGCTAAAAGATTATTTTGTGAGATAAACTTAGTAGTGAGTTTTCCAGTCTAAGTAAATAAGAATCCCATGGGAACTAAGAATTTGGGATACAGTCAAACAAACATTGTAAAGTTTGAGAAATGCCAAGTTCTTTGGAGATCAGNGATTGTAGGTGTCAGTTGGAGAGGGAATTTTACCCACATCTTAAGGATTTTTGTCCTGTCATGCTGCTTCTTGCAGAATTTTCTTTGCTACTATGTTTCATATTTTGACACCAGATCTCTTTAAAACAAAAACAGATCTGAAATTCTACTGTAAGGTATATAATATTTATAGAAACAAAGTGCCTAGCTTTTATTACAACCGCAGTTAAGCTTTATTTTCTTTTTTTATTTTGTTTTGCTTTTGTTTTTGTTTGTTCTGTTCTGTTTTGTTTTGTTTTCCCTCAATGCAAACATCTCTTCTGCAGAGCTTGGAGACACAAGACGACAGCAGATCTGAAGAAATGAAGCCTGGTGTCTAACTAAATTGACTAGTGCAACACAATATAGTTTCCAGTTTGTATTTGTCAGATGTAGCTGTAAGAATGAGTCCTAATATACATTTCTGTATATTTCTGACAAGAAGTTGGCCAAAACAAGTGGAAGACTTTGCAAACAAAATTATATGTATACTTTGAGGATTGCCAGAAAAAGGACATGCCTATTATAGGAATATGTGAAACTTTATGATAAAAAATGATAGCTTGCAAAAACATCAGTTTGTTTCACAAGTTTCCTTAAAAATGACATTTTTTTTTGAAAANGGCTGCAAACAAGCTCCAGTCACTTGAAAGTTGACCTGTCTACCCTCAGTGTCACAGGCAAGTGCATTAGGTTTGTGTTTTCAGCTTGGAATGTGTTCCTCATACTTTACAGTTCTTAGTGTAATGAGTTTCTCTTTAGTATGCAAATATGAGCTATCTTTGTTTTCTTTTGCCTTCACAAAATTGTGTAACAGCTGACAGCCCAGGAACTGGGAAGAAATAGCATGACAGGAAGTAAAGCATCCTGGCACTGACCACAGAGCCCTCCTCTGTGTGACCTAGCTCTGAATGAGATAATCCCCCCCTAATTCATCCATAGAAGGCCCAACTTTGTGACCATGTGTTCACAAATAACTTTGTCACACAGTGAATTGGACAAGAACCTGCATCAGTAGGTACTGAAATGCAGAGTCCTCAAGCTATTAAAAAGAAATGCAAGGCTGAGATGGTTTCCTTCACTCCCTGCCATTTCCTTTGCTTGGGTGACAGGTTTGCTGTAGTGACTGTTCCTAACCCCTGAGATTCCCTAGGCAGTCATCCTCTCCTGTGAATCTGCCACCAACTACCATCAGAATCTGGCAGAGGCTTTTTTTTGTAGGGAAAAGTCACCTCACAGTTTTTTGAAGGAAAGAAACTGCTACAGTTTAGCTCCAGTCAATCCCAGCATGGAGGATTTGTGAAGGTTCTTTTGACCTCCTTTCCATACTGAACCTGAACAAATACATGGTCAAACCTCACTGTGATGTTTGCTTTTCATTTCAGAGTTGAATAAGGAAAAGGGAGACAACCTTTTAAACAACTGTAAGTACAAATGCTTTATAAAAGTGTCCAGGGACATAGTGCTCTGGGTTCTCTGTTTACAAGATTCTTATGCTCTTGAGATGCAAGTTGAAAAATTGACTTAAGGACACTAGAGCAGTAGACAGTGTGTGAGCTAGAGAAGACTTAAGCTGTTTTTCTTTCAGCTAGGATGGTCTGTAGTGTTTGCAGAAGTGGATATTCTGACTTCGGTGATAAGCAGTTGCTTTAATGTTGGTTATAGGATGTAGAGACATCTAAATGAGCTGCTGTTAGCTTTGCACAAGGACTGCAGTTTGCATGGGTGTTGACTGGACCAGCAGGAAAGAGTTAATAAGAAAGAGTGTCTTGCCACAGTCAGGAAAAAAAGCTTCTGTTGGATTTTTCTTACAAATACATTTATCATTTAATAACTGGCTTCTTGCAAGCGTAAACAACCTGAAAGACCTGTAGCCAGCTTCTTGAAGAAGGCATTTTACAGCAACGGTTTTCTTAGAAAGATTACTAAAATCAGAACTTATCCTGCTTTTTATGTTTTACTGTTATGATCATATCAGTTTCATGTGATGAAATTGAGAGGTAAAATAGTCTCAGATTCTAATGAGTGATGATATTCACTGAAGAACTGAGTGAAACTGGATTGCTGGATTAAACACTACTCAAAATAATTATCAGAAAATAGGGGGGAAATAAAAACAAAAGAAAAACAGACTGATACAGTAGATGGTCCATGGATTGCTAAAACCAATTAAATACATGAGCAGACCTTCATAAATACAGCTAACAACAGATGTTAATGGGAAGCAAAAGAGATTTATTATTAAACAAAGTACCAGGAAGATTAAAAGAACCTACATTTTCTGCATTTTTCATGCTGCTTCTTGCAGAATTTTNTGGAAGACTTTGCAAACAAAATTATATGTATACTTTGAGGATTGCCAGAAAAAGGACATGCCTATTATAGGAATATGTGAAACTTTATGATAAAAAATGATAGCTTGCAAAAACATCAGTTTGTTTCACAAGTTTCCTTAAAAATGACATCTTTTTTTTTGAAAAGAATAATCTTGAATGGCAAAAAGTATATTACTAAGAAAACAATCCAGACAAGTATTGAAAACCTCAAGCATCTAAAACAAAGAAACAAATTTTAAATATAACGAGCTGTTCTTTTATTTTATTTAGACACTTCCTGAATTTTAAGTAATGTTCTTTTTTTTACTTTTTTTTTTTTATCAATACAATATAGTCTATTATAGTCTAGTAATTTTGGTTTTTAATCAAGGTAAGGATTTTCTCATGTACTTCCATATCCCCTGAACTTGGATATTTGAAGATATATTAAATATAACACTGAAAGTCCAAAACCAATAAGATTTTTCATAGCACATTTAACACTGCATTTACATTTTCAAAATACTCTGAAATAAACAAACTGTAACAAAAGTTACATAATCATGAATCTGTCATGACACTATTCTTAGATTCCAATGAAAAAATTATAAACTACATGTTTGCAAAAGTTTTCTGACATCTCATGTATCTCTTACAGCAGCCAATACTTCACCCTCCAATGGGGCTAGATTTGCCCATAGGCAAGGCTCTCACATTATTTATGAGAGGGATTCAATGTCTGTAGGTACCATGAGCTGAAACAAGACCAAACCTAGAAAACATGCACCTACTTCCCCCTAGTCAGACAGATTAAAATTCCAGGTAAGATACAAGTTCTTGAGAACCAGAATAATTACAAGAATACAACAGTTTCAACAGATTTCAGATCATATTTTCTATCAGAAAACACGGTTTCAAAAGTCAGTGCAACAGCCAGGAGCACTGTATGTATTATAAATGAACACTATCTAAAAAAAAAATAAAATAAAATGCACTAAGCCTTTAAGTACAAAGTTTTCAGGCTATAGTAGTAGACACAGAATAATCTCATTGGACCTGGTAAGATCCAACCATGATCAGTCCATGAGAAGATACCTGTACATGTAAATGTACACATACAACTTTTATGTTGTACATAACAGAGGTATATGCAGAAAGAGGCCCAGAAGAGACACCCTCCTGTCATCCAAAACCACAGGAATTCAGGATAATTCAGGTCTCCCCAAGATAGAAATTACAGGAAATTTAAAGCATAGAAAAGCAATACCTCTTTCACAGCTAGAATCAAGTTGCACCAAGGGAAATTTAGGTTAGATATCAGGAGGAATTTCTTTCCAGAGAGGGTGGTTAGGCATTGGAATGGGCTGCCCAGGAAGGTGGTGGAGTCCCCATCCCTGGAGGTGTTTAAGAGTCGCATAGATGTGGTACTGGGGGACATGGTTTAAGGACACTGGCAGTGTAGGGTTAATGGCTGGACTTGATGATCTTGAAGGTCTCTTCCAGCCAAATCATTCTGTGATACTGTGATTCTGTGATCAGTTTGAGCGTAAAACATGTTCAGCTGAAAGTGTAACAGACAACAGATCTATTTTAGCATAGGCCAGTCAAGTTTCTCATACTGCCATTCAGCAGTTTCATTGATCCTGATGTATTATGGAGGAAAAAAAAATAATAGTTTAATTACCTGGGTAATTCTGAAACAAACCTTCTACATTTTAGATTATTTTTAATTTCCTGCCATTATATGTTATAGCTGGAGGTTGTAGTTGATTCGTTAACCTATTGCCAGGGACTAGGCAAAGTCTATTTCTCTGCATTCACGGGAATCCGTTACAGGTCCTGCATAGAAATGTATGCTTTGTACATCAATCCTATGGGAAGGATGATATTAAAAAAACCCCAACAAAACAATAAAACAAAACAAAAGAAAACAAACCACCAAAAAACAAACAAACAAACGAACAAACAAAAAAAAACAACAAAAAACAAACCCACTGCTTTAAAAACTATAGTCTTTTCCCTGAATAAAGCATGACTTTCCAGGAAACAGCGTAGATAGAAGTACATTCTTATAAGATAGCTTTTTCTTACATTAATACTTTTGTGGAGAACATATATTAATATGAGGAACAGTGTCACTCTTTTTTCTAATATAAATTATCTGTTTGATATATATAAAGGTTGAGCAACCTAACAATAGATGAAATACCATCTAGACTTCTTAGGATAGAAGAGACTCAATTTGTTATTTCAAAATCATAGAATGTTAGGGGTTGGAAGGGACCTCTGGAGACCATCGAGTACAACACCCCCTGCCAATGCAGGAACACCCAGGGCATGCCACACAGGAACAGATGCAGGATGTTTTCAACCACTTTAATTAAATAGGTGGATCATATCTTTGACATGAAAGAACTAAAGTAAAGTTTGAAATAAACTGTCAGTTTTCCACCTTTCTTTATAAAACTAAGATCTCTAAAGATCAGGGCCAGGAATGATAAATACCAGTATTGAATAGGTTGCTTCTGTTCTTCCTACATTTTATTAGAACTTGATAATGTTAATTAACGAGCTTTTGTGCTGTCATCTGATCTAAATTTTATTGGCTTATGAAACTAAATATGACAGGATTTTCTTCTAATGTTGCCGCAAGCATCCAAAGGCATTTAAATCTGCAAAAGAGATCAGACATGATAGTTTCCTTATTATTATATGTTGATAAATAAAATGTTACTCGCATAGCCAATAACTATTTTTCTTAAATGCTATACAGCTTTGTTTGATGTTTGGAAGTCACACATTCCAGGAATGTATTGATGTTGACTTGTCTTTAGAATTACTATATAAATAATAATGACATTTTACTGATATAGAAATCAGCATCCAACTTTTAAGATCCCTTTATAGTCATAAATACTGTTGAGAAAGGTTCCATAAATTCTACCTGCTTAAACATTGATCTCACTTGCATTTTAATATTTCCAACCTTCTCATACCTGGTTTATTTATTTTATCCATTTCTCTCTCATACCTTCATATATATATATATATACACACACACATATAAACACACACCCACACCTATCTCTTTTTACCCATGAACCTGGCCCCCCTTTTCCTTAGGCTGTGACATTATGCTGATACCATTAATCTTTTGCCAGAAAGACAATGCATTTGCCCATAATATAATGTCACTTTGTGCTGTCGAAAACGACTTCATCTATTTGTATTAAATCCCCAAGCTGTGAGACGTAAAACCCCTATTAGGTAGCCTTCTATTTCTGCAATACTCCACCAAGAGCTGGGTCATTTATATCAGAACAAAATCCAAGTCCTACAACACAATAGGATTTAATTTGGGTTTGTTTTGTTGGATTTTTTTAAGACTCTACTATTCACTAATCTCATGAATCAGAGTATTGTTCCCATTAACACACCAGTGTTTTGGGGAATTCCTGTTCGAAGTCTTCTTTGGAAGCCCAGAGGACAGGTATCAAATAAAGCCACCTTTATCTATTTAATCTTCACACTGTCATCAACTCCAGGTATAAGTCCTGGATTCTTCAGAGTGGCAGAAGTCTGCAAGACTTCTAAAATTTCTATAGGAACAAGAGATGATTATTTGATCATTGCAAAGATAATATCCTTGTCACACTCCATACTCCTATGCTTTCCAGCATCAAGAAAAAAAGAAAGAGTGGGAATATTTTAATTGTTCTGCTGGCAAAGGGGCAAGCAGGCAGAAGGCAAACAACAACAACAACAAAAAGAATGTATTCAAAACAAAACTGCACAAAAGCCAAAAACTCCTCTTTGTAGTCCCTGCTATCTAAAACTACACCTTACCTCAAAGTGGTGCACATACACACCAAAGAATAAAAGGAATTTTATTTGGTCTAGCTGGTTTAGTTTAAGAAGAGAATGCCCAGGTAGGAACCAGCAGAAAATAGAACACTTNAAGTTTCTCATACTGCCATTCAGCAGTTTCATTGATCCTGATGTATTATGGAGGAAAAAAAAATAATAGTTTAATTACCTGGGTAATTCTGAAACAAACCTTCTACATTTTAGATTATTTTTAATTTCCTGCCATTATATGTTATAGCTGGAGGTTGTAGTTGATTCGTTAACCTATTGCCAGGGACTAGGCAAAGTCTATTTCTCTGCATTCACGGGAATCCGTTACAGGTCCTGCATAGAAATGTATGCTTTGTACATCAATCCTATGGGAAGGATGATATTAAAAAAACCCCAACAAAACAATAAAACAAAACAAAAGAAAACAAACCACCAAAAAACAAACAAACAAACGAACAAACAAAAAAAAACAACAAAAAACAAACCCACTGCTTTAAAAACTATAGTCTTTTCCCTGAATAAAGCATGACTTTCCAGGAAACAGCGTAGATAGAAGTACATTCTTATAAGATAGCTTTTTCTTACATTAATACTTTTGTGGAGAACATATATTAATATGAGGAACAGTGTCACTCTTTTTTCTAATATAAATTATCTGTTTGATATATATAAAGGTTGAGCAACCTAACAATAGATGAAATACCATCTAGACTTCTTAGGATAGAAGAGACTCAATTTGTTATTTCAAAATCATAGAATGTTAGGGGTTGGAAGGGACCTCTGGAGACCATCGAGTACAACACCCCCTGCCAATGCAGGAACACCCAGGGCATGCCACACAGGAACAGATGCAGGATGTTTTCAACCACTTTAATTAAATAGGTGGATCATATCTTTGACATGAAAGAACTAAAGTAAAGTTTGAAATAAACTGTCAGTTTTCCACCTTTCTTTATAAAACTAAGATCTCTAAAGATCAGGGCCAGGAATGATAAATACCAGTATTGAATAGGTTGCTTCTGTTCTTCCTACATTTTATTAGAACTTGATAATGTTAATTAACGAGCTTTTGTGCTGTCATCTGATCTAAATTTTATTGGCTTATGAAACTAAATATGACAGGATTTTCTTCTAATGTTGCCGCAAGCATCCAAAGGCATTTAAATCTGCAAAAGAGATCAGACATGATAGTTTCCTTATTATTATATGTTGATAAATAAAATGTTACTCGCATAGCCAATAACTATTTTTCTTAAATGCTATACAGCTTTGTTTGATGTTTGGAAGTCACACATTCCAGGAATGTATTGATGTTGACTTGTCTTTAGAATTACTATATAAATAATAATGACATTTTACTGATATAGAAATCAGCATCCAACTTTTAAGATCCCTTTATAGTCATAAATACTGTTGAGAAAGGTTCCATAAATTCTACCTGCTTAAACATTGATCTCACTTGCATTTTAATATTTCCAACCTTCTCATACCTGGTTTATTTATTTTATCCATTTCTCTCTCACTTTTTATGAGATTGATTGTTTTTTCAGAGGGCAAAATAAAGAAGGCAAAAAATCAATCATTGCTCAATGTATATGATGCCTTGCACATAACATTATTCTAGTGGGAATACTTTACAGATTTAAGCTACACTTGTTTGCACTTTATTTGCAGGAGGAATTAACTTCCCCGCATAGGCATTTCTTTACTGGTTTTAGAATCCATACAAAAAAAAAAAATTAGTATAAAAAGTTCAAAAGCCACAGTTACATATTACAAAACAAACAAAAATGTAATAGCTTCCCTTACACCTAGAAAGAAAATACAAAGTCTACAGTTCTTTGTGCACATATCCTTGTTCTAATGACAGTCAGGGTAGCACATGCACAAGTGGAGTGTATGTGCTATGTATGCATACATACATAGTGTGTTTACATGTACACAGTGGACTGGAGGACAGAAAGAATTCCAGAGTCTGGGAATTTTCCTACTAAAAGTCTCTATTGTGATCACTTCTTGTGATCACTACTGTTGGTCCAAGCATGACCTGGACACTAAAAGAGTATTTATAAGGTAATGTAGTGACATTCTTGTGTCTTCTGCCACTAGGGCACCCACCTGAAAAAAAAACTTTTTTGTTGTCTTTGATGCCCCTTTCCAGATCCAATTCCAGGTGGACCTTAGTTTTCTGATAGCATTCCTATATTCTCCCAAATGCACAGTCTTACTTTCCACATTCTGTCAGTTTCTTTCTTCTATTTGAGTTTTTTTCCAGAAGATGCTTACTCATCAATGAAGGTTTCCTGCCTTCTCTGCTTTATCTCTTTCTCATAAGGATGCAACCACCTTCCAAGGTCTTTCTTGACCTTCAAAGAAGTGTTTGAATACTGATCAGCTCTCATGCGCCCCTCTACCTTCTAGAGCCCTGACCCATGGCATTCTATCAAGTAGATCTCTGAGGGTAAACTTAGCTCTTTAAGTCCAGGGTTGTGATCCTAATTATTCCTTTACTCCTTCCATGCAGGATACTGAACTCCACAATCTCATAGTCACTATAGCCAAGGTGGTTTTCACATGTCATATAAGTCCTCCTTTATTTGTTAATACAAGATCCAGCAGTGCACCTCCCCTCATAGATTCTTCTACCACTTTAATCAGAAAGTTATCCTCAATGCTCTGCAGGAATCTTCTGGACTGAGTGTGTCTAGCTGTGCTGCCTAACCTCTAATGTTTCTGTCAGGTTGTCAGATGGGTCTGTCAGTGCCCTTCAACTGTACTGATTTTACAGTCACTTCTTGCAGCTTTTGTTCCTGGGTGTCTGTGGTTGTTAAGATCTCATGGCTGTAGTTGTGGAAGGTGGATACTGAAGGGGAGTCTCGCTTCTGTGGGTCACCAGTGCCCAAGGTGCCTCATTTGTGGTAGTGTCCTCAACATGAATGTACTTGTGAAACCACTGTCTGTCTCCGTCTCAGCAATACCAATATTTCACAGCCTTTCAACAGTTTCATGTACACAGTTTCTGCCACATGAGGTAACAGTTCATCACCCTGTGCACACCTTGTGCAGGAACTGACCTTTTCACCAGGAATAGGGTTTGGGTGATCCCTGCAGCTGCTGCCTGGTCTGAGGTCTTCTTCATCACCAGTCCTGCTTGGGTTGACCCATCAAACACCACTGTGGCTTTCTTAGAAAGGGTAGCTGTTTCAGTCCTATAGTGAGTGCCATTTTGGCAGCGCCCTTCCCCTCAGCCGTGGCCCCACAGGAGATTTCAAGCCCTCCCTGCACCTCACAAGCCACTGCAGTGCTGAACCAATGACCATGGTGCCACAGCACCAACGGCCCAAGCACAAACAACCAACCACCGCGCCATGCACTGGCTGATGCGCCGAGGTCCCTTCCACTTGCGCTCCCCAGGGCAGTGCTGACTGGCAGTGGAGTGGCCGTCAGGGACGCTGCTCCACCCGGGCCGCCTCAAGCTGCCGCCCACAAGCTGCCCACCCTTGGCACGAGGAAGTCACTCTCCCTGCTTCAAAAGCCTCCAAAAGAGACAAAAAATAGCCCTTTTCTGACCATTTTTGTCGCAATTACCCCTCCCCAGTGTGGATTTACCACACCGGAGCTAGTGCCTCAGTGTGTAAATTGCCATGTCTTCTTTACCCGCCCTGTCCACCCAGGTGACACCCACTCACTGATTGTTCGCTCAGTGGGTTCCCGAAAGGCTTCCTTTATAATGGAGGGGTGTGTGTGTGTGTGAGTCTCAGCAAGTGCCCGTTGTCATGGTTACACCTCGTTCAGAACTCCGAAGCTTTCCAGACTTCAAAAAGCCCCTAGAAATGCCGGATCTTTCACCACCATTTGTCCTTCAGCGTGGAATTGTTTGCACCGGAGCTGGTCTTTGCGGTGAGTTATGAATGAGATGCAGTGGGATTCATGTTGCCTAATTTTAGGTATGTTTTTATATAGAGACACTCATATATATTTACATATATAATCAACGAAGAAAAAAAACATTTCAGGACACACTTTATACAACATATTTTAGACATCTGTTCAGGATGAGGGTCATAGCCTGAAAGAGCTCATTAGAAGAGGTTAATGGGGAAGGTGCCATTTATTTACATATCTTGAAGTCGATTTTGCCCACTCATACTCTTTGCCATAAATTTCATTCTCAAATTTTCTTATTCACATCCTCACATGCACCATTGCTCACATTTGCATGGTCTGACCAAGATCATTCAATACAGAATTTGGCTCTGTATCTTAGTAAAACTTCGATTTTCAAGATTCAAGGAAAGTTCTAGATTTTCTGTTGCTAATAAGAATTCTTTCATCTTTGTTCACAAGGATCTGTTTACTCTGCTGTCTATTTAAGAACTGTTTTCTTGTTTAATTTAAACCAAAATCATTCCCCTTTAGGATATAATGACACATAGCTTACAGACACAATATACTGCTTTCTGAGAGTTACAAAAATTTATAAAGATTAATTTTTGAATTCCTCAGCTTTAGAAAAGGTAACATATACATCTTGGAGCTTGTCAAAACTCTCAGAGCTGCTTGTATTCTGACAGTGACTAATCTGGACAGTTTTCTGGCTGTCCTTAAAGCAGAGTTGTTTTAGAAGAATGAGGTCATCTCAATATGGCAATTTTTCTGTTCATCTGTCAATGCCATATCTTCTAAATGGTGCTGAAAAGAATCACAATCTAGCTCATTCCTAGGTATGTGCAGTGAGTGAGAGTAGACCATGTCTGCACCTATCAGTTTTTATTAAAATATATAGGTGTATACCTAATTACTGAGAAGGAAAACAATTATTTAACTACACATAGCAATGGATTTTAACTTTCTAAAAGAGTTATTCATATAATGTCCTGTAAATGTTCTACATTTAACTAAATCTCATTTTCCAAAAAAATCTACCGTAAAGATTTTTTTTATTTAATTATATTTCTACAAAAATAAACATGGCTGTAAACATGTGTCTGTGTATGGGAATGTGTAAGCTCTTCTATGCAGGATTTCTGCATTGGCTCTGTTGTTTCAGTGCTAGGTAAACAGTCTTGCACAAATATTGCCAAAATGGAATGCATTATATGTCAGGGAGTGCCTTGACTGTCTTGAACCTAATATTGGACACACATAGGTGGAATGCCTATGGATAAGGATATAGAGGAAGGCAAATGAAGCTGATGTTCTGTTGGGAGTCTGCTACAGACCACCTGACTGATGAACATTCTTTCAACGGCTTGGAGATGCCTCACATTCACTAGCCCTTGTTCTCATGGGGGACTTCAAGTTGCCAGACACCTGCTGGAAGCACAACACAGCAGGAAGGGGTCAGTCCAGGAAGTTTCAGGAATGCATGAATAACAACTTCTATGTGAGTGAGCCTATTAGGGGTGGTGCCTCACTGGACCTGCTGTTTACCAACAGGGAAGGGTTGGTGGAAGATGTGGTGGTTGGAGGTCAAGTGGGGCACAGTGACCATTAAATGATAGAATTTTCAATCTGTGACGAAGCAAAGACTCTACCTTGGACTTCTGGAGGGCTGGTCTATACAGGACACTGTCTGACACGGAGGGGCAGAAGACCAGCCTGGCTGAGTAAGGAGATTTTGCAAGAACTCAGGAAAAAGAAAAAAGCATATAATCTTTGGAAAAAGGGGCAGGTGAATCAGGAAACATTTAGGCATATTGTAAGGGCATGTAGAAAGAAAATTAGAGATGTAAAAGCACAGTTAGAACTTAATTTGGACAATTCTGTTAAGGATAACAAAAAGTATTTTTATAAATACATCAATAACAAAAGGAGGGCCAGGGAAAATCTCCATTTCTTATTGTATGAAAGAGGGAAACAGAGACAAAGAAAAGGCCGAGACACATAACTTCTTTGCCTTGGTCTTTAACAAAAAAGTTGTCTATCCTCAGGGAAACTGGGCTCCTGAGCTGGTAGGCAGGATTGGGGAGAAGAATGTCCCTCCTGTAATCCAGGAAGAAGTAGTTAGTGACCCGCTGTGCCACTTACATAGATCCTAACAAGTCCCTGGTCCCGGATGGGATTAATCCCAGAGTGCTTAGGCAGCTGATACAAGAGATGACTAAGCCACTCTCCATCATTTATTACCAGTCCTGGCTGCCTGGGGAGGTCCCAGATGACTGGAGGTTGGCCAGTGTGATGCCCATCCACAGAAAGGGCCAGAAGGAGGATCTAGAAAACTACAGGCCTGTCAACCTGACCTTGGTGCCTGGCAAGGTTATGAATCTGATCATCTGGGTGATTTCCTTTTCTTAAGGAAAGATTGGATGAGGCACTTAGTGACATGGTCCAACTAGGTGTTGTGGTGCTATGTCATAGGCTGGACTTGATGATCTCAGAGGTCTATTCCAGCCTTAACAATTGTGATTCTGTGGTATGAAAGGTTGTTTTAATGATGGAAGGTGAGAATAATTTTGTCTTTTATCTTAACCATAGTTTCATCCTGAGCTAGGCAATGGCAAATTGCTTCATGAAAATTAATGATTATCCGTCCTTTTTTTAGAAGTTACTTAATTATAAGTTTTATAAATAATGGATTAGTAATTCATTACATAACAAGCTGTTGAAGTTAGCCTATTAGTGTACCTTCTGTTATGGTTACAGGAGCCTACCTTACATAGCAATTCACCATGCAAAAATGCAGAAAGTTTTGTGGTCTTATAATAATAACTGCTGATGTTGTAGCAGCACTCACTAGAACTATGGCAATCAAGATGGCGTCCCTTTAGCATTTCTATTATAAACTACATTTTTTCAGCTTCTAATTTCTCAGCTGTTTGTAAACTATTTGGATTAACATTGGTTTTTAAAAAAAAAAAAAAAAAGGAAAATAAGATCAACAAGATGCTAGGAAATGGAAAAGAAAAAAAAATTATTACCCTTAGGTAAGACTGAGAGTGGATGTAAAAGAGCAGTGGAAGATAGAACTATTATTATATTACTCCACACACGTTTAAAAATTACTCTCTGATTTTGTGCAGAAGTTTGGAAACACTTCTGCATTCAAGTAAATTTAAGCAAATTTACTAAGTAGTCCAGTGACAAGGAGCTACAGGTATAATTTCCAATTCCAGGCTTTATAGAGCCAGGTATCATTATGCTTGTCAATCACAATTCAATATTCTCCTTGAATTATCCAAATATTTTCATACGTCTCTTAGAACTGAATACATCATATTCTTTCTAGAGGCAAATTTGAATCTTTAGCTATCCCAACAAATAAAGTTCAGTTTGTTAATTAATGTCAACCTTCTAACTCAAAGTCAATTTGGATTACTGTTAATTACATGAATAAACAGAGATACTTTCCATTTATGAGCTATTGTTCACATCAAATCGAGGGGACATAATCCATCCTCAATTAGGAAACCATCTGTAACAACTTTTTTTTTTCTATAAAAAAGATGTTGATTTACTTTGAAAGTTTCCTGCAATAATCTGAACCACAGCAATGAACAATTAAGTGTTCATAAAATCAAAGTAAATATTCATTATTACCCACAGCAAGTGAGAAGTACTATTTATTCAACAATTATTTGAATTGTTTTCAAATACCTGAAACTTACAGCTGCAATTTTGCATTTATTGACAATCAAATTTCTCCAGCAGTGTTCTGTGATGGACTTGTCATAAACTCAGTGGATTATGACTAGTGGTGTGTAATAAAATATTTAATACTAACTGACAATTGACCACTGACTTATGTTTATACTATAATTTTCTACATATGATCTGATTCATACATTGACTGTATTTGACAACTAAATTTCATGTAATTTGAATTGTTTTGTGTTTGTTGGTTGTTTGCTTTTTTTAAATAAGCTACACTTGGAAAAATAAACTCTTGGCTTAATTATTCCTGTTTTTATTCAATCAAGTTTAATGAGTTCAAAAGGATTACTTCCTGGGCTTTATGAATGTGATTTTGATGATTAAATACAGGCAAAAATCTGTAATATCTGCTGTTTCAGTTACAGTCACTCATGTGAGAACAAATGAGTGGGAAATTTTATTTTTATAATGAATAATCATGCTAATTGAATAAGGTAAGTCTATTAACAATTCAGTAAAACTGAACAAAACTCAGATACCACCTCAGATACATGAGGTGGCAAGTACCTCTGGTACCCAAATACCTCATAAAGTGCATGTTCTAATAGATGCTCTTGGACAGATTTGATTATGAAAACCATATGTATGGATAAAAATGTGGAATTTTTTCTGTTCATAACTCTCCCTCTCCTTGCACCGACATGTCAACTGGATGGTAAATTTTGCACGTAATTCACTGGTGATGTTGACCAACTGTTTATGATTAGAAGGCATCATTCTACTTCCCTATCATTGAAGTAAGTTATCTGTCCTGTGAACTAAGAATCCCAAAGATAAATAATTCAGGAATGTTCTGAGGAGAAGTACTTCCTCCCCAGTGCAGCTTTACATGAGAATCTTGAATAGGAATTAAATATTTACATTCATCAGTATTCAGTTTTGGGATTCTTCCTGTGTGAAAAGGAGAAGTGATTCTGTAGGCATCCCCTTTTCTGCAGTTATGTAAACAACCTGACAATGTGTAGGAATTGGAGTGCTGCCTCTTATGTCAGTAAATACTGTTTTGAAGATTTACTTGAAAAACGAAAGTGTCTTCTAGATGCTTAGATTTTTTAAATGTCACAGGTTTTCCTGGAACTAAAGGTTATTTTAGGGTTCTTCATGAAAATGAGAGGAAAGTTAATTAGGAATTCCTAAATATTTGTCTGTTTTCTAGCTAGATTTCCATTCCTGTCAGAATACCTGGATGTTGAAAGAAACCAAAATGGAATCACTGGCAGTTCTGTCACCTGCAATTTCTCTGGTGCAACCTACAATTATTTGGTGGAATAACTAAAGTCAGAATAAGATTATTCCACATTCAGTGAGAGAAGGACTCTCTCCTACAAATCTTTCACTCTGTGCAATGTCACAGTCAACTCAAAATAAGTCAAGCAAATACTTCATACACAATCCCAGATGTGCTTCTAATTTAGCTTTTTGAGAAATAGAGACTGAAAAGCTGTTTTCTGACACAAGCTTGCAAAATGACCTTATAGGAGAGGTAATGGGATGATATTTCCTAACTCACCTTTGTAGTAATTGAATTCCTTAAGAATTAGATTTTAGTATCTTATAAACTTCCTATATTTTGACTGAATTTTCATGTGTTACTCAGTATCATCTAATTAAAAAGAAAAAATCATCAATTTCTTCTGGTTCTGACATAAAGTGCTGAAAAAAAATGCTGAATGTCACAAAAATGTGAGCTACAATGCCCAATTTTACAAGGTGGTAACATTGTTGGCTATTACACCCTTTCTTACAAGAGCTTTTGAAATGAAAGATTCACCCTGTCACTAACCCTCTCTATTGAGACACAGTTTACAGAGCACTATTGTGAAATTCAGCTTCAAATGAAGACAGAAAAATCAATTCACACTTTACACTTCAGTTAACAAATTGAGAGCTTTACCTCTCTTGAAATGTCAAGGAATAAAAATTAAATTTCATGTAATAAAATAAATGGAGAAAAAAAAATTAAGTATCTCTTGACAGAGATACTCCCTGCTGAGGAGAGGCTGAGAGAGCTGGGGCTCTTTAGCCTGGAGAAGAGAAGACTGAGGGGGGACCTCATCAGTGTCTATCAATATGTTAAGTGTGAATGTAGAGAGGATGAAGCCAGACTCTGCTCAGTGCCATCCAGTGACAGGACAAGAGGCAATGGGTGCAAGTTGGAGCACAAGAGGTTTAGGGGAAACACAAGGGAAAACTTTTTCTCAGTGAGGGTGGCAGAGGCTGGCAGGGGCTGCCCAGGGAGGTTGTGGAGTCTCCTTCTCTGGAGACATTCAAGACCTGCTTGGTTGTGTTCCTGGGTGACTTGGTCTAGGTGCCCCTGCTCTGGCAGGGGGGTTGGACTAGATGATCTTCTAGGTCCCTTCCAACACCTGACATTCTGTGATTCTGTGATTCTGTGACAGTAAGTTTTCTGAATCTTCCAGGCATCCTTTTTATGATGTAATGAGCCACTAAGGCACATGTAAAACTGCATGTGTTGGTAGGATAAATGACACAACTTTTGGAGAGCTAGTGCGATAAACAACTTTTTGTTAGTAGTGTTTCCATAACTGCCTTAAGGAATCTTGTGTCCAAAAATGTTAGGTGAAACTACTTGAATTGGGATAAACTNAAATAAGCTACACTTGGAAAAATAAACTCTTGGCTTAATTATTCCTGTTTTTATTCAATCAAGTTTAATGAGTTCAAAAGGATTACTTCCTGGGCTTTATGAATGTGATTTTGATGATTAAATACAGGCAAAAATCTGTAATATCTGCTGTTTCAGTTACAGTCACTCATGTGAGAACAAATGAGTGGGAAATTTTATTTTTATAATGAATAATCATGCTAATTGAATAAGGTAAGTCTATTAACAATTCAGTAAAACTGAACAAAACTCAGATACCACCTCAGATACATGAGGTGGCAAGTACCTCTGGTACCCAAATACCTCATAAAGTGCATGTTCTAATAGATGCTCTTGGACAGATTTGATTATGAAAACCATATGTATGGATAAAAATGTGGAATTTTTTCTGTTCATAACTCTCCCTCTCCTTGCACCGACATGTCAACTGGATGGTAAATTTTGCACGTAATTCACTGGTGATGTTGACCAACTGTTTATGATTAGAAGGCATCATTCTACTTCCCTATCATTGAAGTAAGTTATCTGTCCTGTGAACTAAGAATCCCAAAGATAAATAATTCAGGAATGTTCTGAGGAGAAGTACTTCCTCCCCAGTGCAGCTTTACATGAGAATCTTGAATAGGAATTAAATATTTACATTCATCAGTATTCAGTTTTGGGATTCTTCCTGTGTGAAAAGGAGAAGTGATTCTGTAGGCATCCCCTTTTCTGCAGTTATGTAAACAACCTGACAATGTGTAGGAATTGGAGTGCTGCCTCTTATGTCAGTAAATACTGTTTTGAAGATTTACTTGAAAAACGAAAGTGTCTTCTAGATGCTTAGATTTTTTAAATGTCACAGGTTTTCCTGGAACTAAAGGTTATTTTAGGGTTCTTCATGAAAATGAGAGGAAAGTTAATTAGGAATTCCTAAATATTTGTCTGTTTTCTAGCTAGATTTCCATTCCTGTCAGAATACCTGGATGTTGAAAGAAACCAAAATGGAATCACTGGCAGTTCTGTCACCTGCAATTTCTCTGGTGCAACCTACAATTATTTGGTGGAATAACTAAAGTCAGAATAAGATTATTCCACATTCAGTGAGAGAAGGACTCTCTCCTACAAATCTTTCACTCTGTGCAATGTCACAGTCAACTCAAAATAAGTCAAGCAAATACTTCATACACAATCCCAGATGTGCTTCTAATTTAGCTTTTTGAGAAATAGAGACTGAAAAGCTGTTTTCTGACACAAGCTTGCAAAATGACCTTATAGGAGAGGTAATGGGATGATATTTCCTAACTCACCTTTGTAGTAATTGAATTCCTTAAGAATTAGATTTTAGTATCTTATAAACTTCCTATATTTTGACTGAATTTTCATGTGTTACTCAGTATCATCTAATTAAAAAGAAAAAATCATCAATTTCTTCTGGTTCTGACATAAAGTGCTGAAAAAAAATGCTGAATGTCACAAAAATGTGAGCTACAATGCCCAATTTTACAAGGTGGTAACATTGTTGGCTATTACACCCTTTCTTACAAGAGCTTTTGAAATGAAAGATTCACCCTGTCACTAACCCTCTCTATTGAGACACAGTTTACAGAGCACTATTGTGAAATTCAGCTTCAAATGAAGACAGAAAAATCAATTCACACTTTACACTTCAGTTAACAAATTGAGAGCTTTACCTCTCTTGAAATGTCAAGGAATAAAAATTAAATTTCATGTAATAAAATAAATGGAGAAAAAAAAATTAAGTATCTCTTGACAGAGATACTCCCTGCTGAGGAGAGGCTGAGAGAGCTGGGGCTCTTTAGCCTGGAGAAGAGAAGACTGAGGGGGGACCTCATCAGTGTCTATCAATATGTTAAGTGTGAATGTAGAGAGGATGAAGCCAGACTCTGCTCAGTGCCATCCAGTGACAGGACAAGAGGCAATGGGTGCAAGTTGGAGCACAAGAGGTTTAGGGGAAACACAAGGGAAAACTTTTTCTCAGTGAGGGTGGCAGAGGCTGGCAGGGGCTGCCCAGGGAGGTTGTGGAGTCTCCTTCTCTGGAGACATTCAAGACCTGCTTGGTTGTGTTCCTGGGTGACTTGGTCTAGGTGCCCCTGCTCTGGCAGGGGGGTTGGACTAGATGATCTTCTAGGTCCCTTCCAACACCTGACATTCTGTGATTCTGTGATTCTGTGACAGTAAGTTTTCTGAATCTTCCAGGCATCCTTTTTATGATGTAATGAGCCACTAAGGCACATGTAAAACTGCATGTGTTGGTAGGATAAATGACACAACTTTTGGAGAGCTAGTGCGATAAACAACTTTTTGTTAGTAGTGTTTCCATAACTGCCTTAAGGAATCTTGTGTCCAAAAATGTTAGGTGAAACTACTTGAATTGGGATAAACTGAGCTGCAACTGACCTTTGTCTGCATCACCTATAGGTGAAAACTTACTGTTTTTTGTTTCGTTGGTTTTTTTTGTGTTTTATTTTGTTTTGTAAATGAATTTTCTGTGATTTTAGGTTTTATCTTTGATTTTGGGGTCTTTTTTTTCCAGCTTATCAGAAAGCAAGTTCTTAAGTGCAAATGTTCTCTGATTTTATCTTGTAGATCTTAACCTAGCAAGGTATTCAGATCCCCTGATGAGAGCTAGGGTGCATAATGTAGGTATTTGTTTTATCTAAATTTCATTCGACTCATAAATCAAGCATTTGAAATTCTTATTCAGTCAGTGAAGTAAAATCTATACCATCAATCTAGTCCATCCAATTTAGGCATCTGCGTCTCTCCTTTGGATATCCTGATCCTTTGTTGTAAGATAGAAATGTTCATATATAGTTGATTACCCAATTGCTTTTGTTAATCACTTTAATTATTTATACTATAATGATAATGCTTGTATTATGTAACAGATTTATGAGAATTTCAATTTAATTGCCGTTTTATATTCACTGACTGAATAAGAA
>VYZU01032435.1:0-39206 GCA_013401355.1 Ceyx cyanopectus
AAAAAAAAAAGACAAACAGCAAATAAATGAAAATAAAAACACAAATAAAACCACAAAACACAAACAAGAAAACAAAAACATTCAAAAAAACCCAGTCAAACAAGAAAAAATAAACCACACAAATGAATGTGGTCTTGTAAAACAGCAAACCAAGCTCTCATCAAAATATGTATCTGGAAGTTGTTATCAATGTGTACACAGTAGCACCATAGTTACCCTGGTGGCACACAGTACAGACTGCAGCTTAGATGCCAGCAGAAGGCAGCTGAGCATAAAGTCTGACAGGCACAACATTTCCAGTTTCTCTTCACACTATCACTACTTGGCTGTCATGGCTTACTAACCACGAGATAGGGAGGGCAGGGGGCTTGCAGAAGGTCTTGTCTCTTTCCCTCAGAAAGGAACTGGCAGCAAGAGGCAGGTTTTCATGAGACAGTAGATTTGTTGCAGTGTGGAGTGATGCTTGGGTTCAGATCCTCTCAGGGAAACCCATCATTACAGAGGTGGAATCGACGCCGACATCTCCAAATAACAGCTTGGCTGTCAGATGCAGCCCCTCTTCTGAAGTCTGCCCCTGGTCTGATTTCAGGAGAAAACATTCATATTCTCAAAGACATCTCTCCTGAGATGAAGAAAATCTCCATTATCATGTGGCAGCAAGGGATTTGACATCCTCTCTGCACATTCCTGCTGCTAGAGGGCATGAACATGAGACCTGCTAGCAAAACACATATGTGTAGGAAAGCAGGACCAAAAGATGCTCCGAGAGAAGTTACTGTCTTTTTTCCAAATATCCCCATGGCCTATTTTGATATATCAATTAAAAAAATTATTCAAAACATTGCAGGGGATGGGGGGAGACACAATTTCAATCCTATCTCAATTAGAACATCCCTGCAAGGTAGCCAACCCCACGTGTCATTTCGAAGGATGACTGGATGGGCACTACAAGGCAGAAGGGATTATCAGGGCAGTGACCTCCCAGATGCTTTATAGATTCATAACAAAGCAGCTTTATTGATACCATTTTCAAGAGCTCTCAGAGGCACAAAATGCAGTTGCTGTAGGAATAAACAGCAGACATCCCTTTGAGAACAGATGGTATCCAAGGTGACTTATCTCCCTAACAGGTAAGCACTCGCTTTCACTTATTTGTAAATAGCCATCATTTATCCTGGTTTGTTCAGCAGGTCTCAGCGGTGTCACCTGCATCAGTGACTAAAAGGAATGGATGGCAAAAATAAAATGTAAAAAAGTGCAGGTTTAACTTCTTTTTACCCTTAGCATATCTGAGACCTGACTGCTACATAAAGAAACCCGTGAAAATAAAAAGTAACTGTTCTCTTGATAAAAATGATGCGTTCCAGTAGGTCCTGAATTCTGCACAGGGGAATACTCATGTCCTGTTTTTTCCTGCTGAGATTCTAGTATGAAAAGAACTTACCTCACTAGAGCATCTGGGTAGAAGCAAGTTTTGTAACTAGCCTGGATAACAAGAATGAGCATTAAGAGCTTAAGTGGAAATGCACAGCTGCAAGTTGCTTATTAAAATGCTTTATCATTCATTAAGTCCCAGTGGCAGAATCAAAAGTGCTGGGAGACCTTCCAGGCTGTTTTGTGAAAGCATTTCACAATCAGCATTAGAGAAAGTCACTTCACAGAAATCATGTCTCAGCTAGCACAAAAAAACCAGCCAGGAAAGCAGAGCTCCTTGACAGACATATCCCCAAGCTGACATTCAGCTCGTCAGGGAGGAGCTGCAGAATGGTTTGGTATCTAGAAAAAGAAAGGTGTTCACATTAGCACTGCAGTTTGGCTCAGTGGTGCACTTGGGAAGCAAACCCAGGCACTGCCCCACTGACAACACTTTGATTTGTACAACCCTTGGTCTTGCAGCACTGTAATGAGGATTCCCCTGCAGAAGATGCTGAGGAGACCCTGCTTGCTGGCAGCTTACCTAGCACATGGCTACCAGAGGGCATTTAGTCCATACGACCAAAGCTCCTCCCCATTCCTACCAGCTCCTCACCAGCAGCTTCTGTTCTACAGATCTGATCCTACCTGCACCATGCTCTGGCTAATACATTTATTTCCCAAGGAAGAGCTCAGCAGGGAAGCTCAGCTTCATTCATGACCCACATTAAGCTACTAAAGTGCAGAAGTTAAGACAGAAGTTAAGACTGCTTCTGCTACAGAGACAGTATTCCTCCTCTTCCTCATCCTGGGTCAGACCCTGTTCCTGCCTACTTACCTGGTCTGTATTTTGCTTATGGGATATTTCTAGACCAAACTTTCCAAAAACTTCCATTTTTTTTTTTAGTATCAGGGAGAAAAGCAAAGGTTGTAGCACTTTGCCTCACTTTACAAACCAGAAGGGTTCAACTGTCTCCAATTCCAAGCAAGTTTGAATTGCTACTCCCATTCCTACAGCTCATAGGAGTTTTCAGTAAAATTGCTGCAGTGAAATTCACACTCTTGAATTATCTCAAGCCCTCAAGCAAGGCCAGTTATGCCTATCTGTGCATTCAGGCTGTATGTCTGGAAGGAATGAGAAGGGAAGCACGTTTGATACCTGTTCCTTTTTGAGGATCTCTACAGAAATGGGCTCTCCCAATTCCAGCCAAGGTTGCAGGAACACCTCTGAAGCTCTAAGCACTGCTGCAAAGCTGGCTGGCTATACCAAGCAGAAGGGATATTCTGTGCTATCTGGGGGCATCACTCAGCACAAAACAAGAGCCCCCAGACAGGTGCCTCCCCACTGTGCTAGGCTGCTAACATTGCACAGACATCCCTTACTCCTGACCAGGCTTCATGGTCAGGAGCACAGCCATGTAACATCACTGTTGTCCTATTTCTGGGCAACTAAAACTCATTCCTAATATATTCCTGAGGACCTCTCAAGTGCTGCTTCCTCAAAGTATTGTAGCATGAAAAAAAACAAAGGACAATAAAATCACCCTTTCCAATCAAGACACTCTTGAGGACTTGCTGTGAAGTCCCACAAGACATCCTTTGATAGCTGAACATTGCCTTCAGAATGATGGCCAAACCAGTAGAGACTTGAACACTTGAAACAAGTGTAATCCAGACATCAGCAATGCCACAATGCTGTTAAATCACAGACCAAATTCGGGCCACTTGTCTCTCTGCTTTCTGTACCATTTCTGAACACTAAGGGATGAGGTTAAGTGGCTATGAACAAAAGGAATGACACCAGAGATTTGCTTTTCCTTAACAAATTGTAAAGGAGAGCTGAAAAATGCTGATAGTTTACTGATACGAAGATGTATTTTGGTGATGTTTCCACACTGCATATACAACACCACCTCCCCCACTGTCAAAAAGTTATTCATGAAATATTAACATCCAAATTCATCTGTCAGAATGATTGTTGATGTAGTATAGAAGGGCTACATTATCATCTGCTCTGCAGTTTGCCTCAGAGCAATCTCGATTCAGATATTTACATAACCAAAGATTATGACATCTTTTCCAGCCCTTTTGATGTGTCTGTCAGCAATACGTCAGTGGAATCAGATTAATTCCAGCTAGATTCTTTCCTGATAGCCAAGAATAGCTGTGAGGCATGAAGCAGTCATTTTGCCAAGCAGAAAGTTTGTTTTCAAAAAAACCCAAAACCTGACAAATCATTTGAAGCAGAAAACACATATACACAAGAGTGAAAAATATGTGTTTTATTATCCTTGGGGCCCAAGATGTAGCTGCTTTGAAGAGAGGTATGACCATTGGTAGAAATATCTTTAAGAGCAGTTCACAAGCACTAAAACATCTCCATATCTTATATCCAATATCTTATTCTTTATTACCAGTTCTGGCATTATAACGAAGGACATGAAGGGTGAAAAGCTGACTTTGCCCAAGGAGACAGAACCAGTTGCTATTCAGGGGACTCTTTCAAAGAACAGCTCTTTCCACATACGGCTGAGATTTGAGTTCAGAGGTTACAGAACTTCAGCTAACCCCCCAACCCTGCCACATGTAACGGCCACTTGGCTGAACACTCTGTCCTCCGTGGTGGGAAGGATGGAGCAGAGCTTGTGGACATGGATGAAAATTGTCTTCTAACTTTTCAGAACTGATTCAGATGAGAAAAGAGGCAAAGACACTTGAGTTTTCTCAACATGAAGGCTGCTTGATGCTATTGATAAGGAAGCTCAACTAGGCAGTTGAAATGAAGTTCTTATAAAAGTCAATATCCAAGTATAAAATGGGGTAGAACAACCCTGTTCCAAGACCTTATAGCATAAAATATCAAGAATGTTTATAGAAAATAATGTTTATGATGATGTTGAAGTAGAGGAAAGGATTATTGAGTAGATAACAAAAAAAGGATCAAAAAGGACAGATGAAATGACAAAAGAAAAAGAAGAAAAGTAGGAATAGAAGGGATTGGGAGCTTACCCCTTGAAAGAGGAAACTGAAACCATCAAAACCAGTGCAGCTGATTTTGCATCAAAGGGCTAGGTGCAAATCCCAAGACAGGACTCCATAAAAGACAGAAACCAGGATCAGGCGACTTGGGAGAATGGCTCCAAGGCTTTCACTGACCTCCTCCTACTGCTGGAGAAGTACATCAGGCACCCCTTAGGACAAAGGCTGGAAGGGTCAGACGAGTGGTGGCCATTGCTTTGGCCCACAAGCACACTCATGGTGGAGCTGGACAATCCCAAATAGTTTACATTTTCCAGACTGTTTAGTTAAACTTGAAATTCTTCCAGAAAACACATGTCCTGTTTGTCTACCGTGTCTCTTGGTTAGGAATAGGTTTCCTAGCAATGACATACTGTGAAACAGTACACCTGCTGACCCTATTTGCTTGCCCATTTACAAATCCATCATTGTAGAGATAAAACAGTCTGCAGTGGCCCAAGTTAAATATTAACTCAACCATTCTTGCCCTCAGAATACAGTAACTACTGTCATTACCAATAACNACAAAACAAGAGCCCCCAGACAGGTGCCTCCCCACTGTGCTAGGCTGCTAACATTGCACAGACATCCCTTACTCCTGACCAGGCTTCATGGTCAGGAGCACAGCCATGTAACATCACTGTTGTCCTATTTCTGGGCAACTAAAACTCATTCCTAATATATTCCTGAGGACCTCTCAAGTGCTGCTTCCTCAAAGTATTGTAGCATGAAAAAAAACAAAGGACAATAAAATCACCCTTTCCAATCAAGACACTCTTGAGGACTTGCTGTGAAGTCCCACAAGACATCCTTTGATAGCTGAACATTGCCTTCAGAATGATGGCCAAACCAGTAGAGACTTGAACACTTGAAACAAGTGTAATCCAGACATCAGCAATGCCACAATGCTGTTAAATCACAGACCAAATTCGGGCCACTTGTCTCTCTGCTTTCTGTACCATTTCTGAACACTAAGGGATGAGGTTAAGTGGCTATGAACAAAAGGAATGACACCAGAGATTTGCTTTTCCTTAACAAATTGTAAAGGAGAGCTGAAAAATGCTGATAGTTTACTGATACGAAGATGTATTTTGGTGATGTTTCCACACTGCATATACAACACCACCTCCCCCACTGTCAAAAAGTTATTCATGAAATATTAACATCCAAATTCATCTGTCAGAATGATTGTTGATGTAGTATAGAAGGGCTACATTATCATCTGCTCTGCAGTTTGCCTCAGAGCAATCTCGATTCAGATATTTACATAACCAAAGATTATGACATCTTTTCCAGCCCTTTTGATGTGTCTGTCAGCAATACGTCAGTGGAATCAGATTAATTCCAGCTAGATTCTTTCCTGATAGCCAAGAATAGCTGTGAGGCATGAAGCAGTCATTTTGCCAAGCAGAAAGTTTGTTTTCAAAAAAACCCAAAACCTGACAAATCATTTGAAGCAGAAAACACATATACACAAGAGTGAAAAATATGTGTTTTATTATCCTTGGGGCCCAAGATGTAGCTGCTTTGAAGAGAGGTATGACCATTGGTAGAAATATCTTTAAGAGCAGTTCACAAGCACTAAAACATCTCCATATCTTATATCCAATATCTTATTCTTTATTACCAGTTCTGGCATTATAACGAAGGACATGAAGGGTGAAAAGCTGACTTTGCCCAAGGAGACAGAACCAGTTGCTATTCAGGGGACTCTTTCAAAGAACAGCTCTTTCCACATACGGCTGAGATTTGAGTTCAGAGGTTACAGAACTTCAGCTAACCCCCCAACCCTGCCACATGTAACGGCCACTTGGCTGAACACTCTGTCCTCCGTGGTGGGAAGGATGGAGCAGAGCTTGTGGACATGGATGAAAATTGTCTTCTAACTTTTCAGAACTGATTCAGATGAGAAAAGAGGCAAAGACACTTGAGTTTTCTCAACATGAAGGCTGCTTGATGCTATTGATAAGGAAGCTCAACTAGGCAGTTGAAATGAAGTTCTTATAAAAGTCAATATCCAAGTATAAAATGGGGTAGAACAACCCTGTTCCAAGACCTTATAGCATAAAATATCAAGAATGTTTATAGAAAATAATGTTTATGATGATGTTGAAGTAGAGGAAAGGATTATTGAGTAGATAACAAAAAAAGGATCAAAAAGGACAGATGAAATGACAAAAGAAAAAGAAGAAAAGTAGGAATAGAAGGGATTGGGAGCTTACCCCTTGAAAGAGGAAACTGAAACCATCAAAACCAGTGCAGCTGATTTTGCATCAAAGGGCTAGGTGCAAATCCCAAGACAGGACTCCATAAAAGACAGAAACCAGGATCAGGCGACTTGGGAGAATGGCTCCAAGGCTTTCACTGACCTCCTCCTACTGCTGGAGAAGTACATCAGGCACCCCTTAGGACAAAGGCTGGAAGGGTCAGACGAGTGGTGGCCATTGCTTTGGCCCACAAGCACAC
This sequence comes from Ceyx cyanopectus, assembly GCA_013401355.1. NCBI lineage: Eukaryota > Metazoa > Chordata > Aves > Coraciiformes > Alcedinidae > Ceyx > Ceyx cyanopectus. The sequence continues at coordinate 6,898 of VYZU01032435.1, forward strand.
TCATGGTGGAGCTGGACAATCCCAAATAGTTTACATTTTCCAGACTGTTTAGTTAAACTTGAAATTCTTCCAGAAAACACATGTCCTGTTTGTCTACCGTGTCTCTTGGTTAGGAATAGGTTTCCTAGCAATGACATACTGTGAAACAGTACACCTGCTGACCCTATTTGCTTGCCCATTTACAAATCCATCATTGTAGAGATAAAACAGTCTGCAGTGGCCCAAGTTAAATATTAACTCAACCATTCTTGCCCTCAGAATACAGTAACTACTGTCATTACCAATAACTCCTTGGCTCAACTGCCAGGTTTAAATCCTCCTCCATAATTTTAAAGCTTTTTTCTCCAGTGTACCACCACCTGACATTCTATCACGGGCACAGATGAAAGACAAAGGTATCTGACTGATATTAAGTGTTGTCACTCAGCTGGGGCTGGGAGGATGCCAACTGGTCAAATTCACCAAAATCTTTGAACAGATGCTGTGGATATTCCAGTTATTACCTCGATTTCACACTCCTCCTATCTAGGCTGACAGCTGGTTTTGACAGTCTGTGCTCTTCTTCTCTGGTCTCATGTCAACCTCAGACACATAATAGCTGGGTTAGAGCTTAAACAATAGTGATTACATCAGGTAGAGGAAGAAGCACGATGGCAATAAAAATTAAGATGCTTCAGTAATCCTTCAAACTCTGGCCACTTCAGCTGAAAGCAACTTTACACAAACTCATCCAGCATGACAAAAATGAGAAAGAATTTCATTAAGGTCTTGGGAGTATTTTGTTAGTTTTGTGGGGGGGTTTTAATCACACCAAGACTAATTTCCATTAAAGAATCTTCACAGGCTCAGGATTTAAACAGATCAACAGGTTACAGTGCATCACCTTACCCTCTCTTGTGGCATTTTTCGTTGTCAGTGTCCTACAGCCTCCAAGTCATTTGATGTAATTTAGCCCTCATTAACATAATGAGGACCCTTGGTTCATTAACCTCTTCAACATAGGGAATATCAAATAGATAATGAAAAGAAGGAATGGGGGATCAGACCCCATCACATTTAAGTATGTCAAGCAGTACTGTATGCTGTCAACACCCAAAACTAGCCCTACACCAACACTGCTCTCCTCCACAGGAGCTGTAATAACTGAAAGCCATTTTGGCCATCTGTTCAATCATTCACACAAACAAGAACTGCAGATGTATTTTTTTCCTGAAAAACTGGCTCTATATTTAAAAGGGTAACCTCTACAATCCTCACATTCCTAATTGGGTTTGTGTGGAGACTGAAGAAAAGCATTCCATTTGTAGAAAAGCTCAACAGATGGCATTGTGTATTAAAGAAGCAGCATGTGAAAAGTATTCCAACAAGTGGCAGATGTGTCTGTCAGCCTTCTTCGGTGCCATTAAAATAAAGTTTGCCATTCAGGCCATAATTCAGACCACCAGAATTCCACACAAGTCTTCTGAAGTCCACGTTGACCAGGTGCCTGCAAAGTGATCCCAAGTGAGGGGGGAAAGAGAAAATAGTGTAGGGCTTGCATGGTGTCCAGGTTTGTCTCCTCAGCCAGCCCCACTCTCCATTCTTTCCCAATGCCCTTTAAGTGCCCAGAGGAGATTGCTAGGAGCTGGATTTTTGGCAATGACTATCCATTATGGCAGTTTGGTTGTTTTTTCCTGTAAGACTGAACACAGCACCTGTCCCATCAAGAACTAACACTGCCTTCCACCTACTGTCTGCCATGATTGCTGTGCTTTAATACAACTCATACAGAGAATGCAGAAGACAGACAGAGCACTCCAGAGAAGGCCATATAGTACGGGTTCAAAAGAGAACAATATTTTTAGGATCTGCATTCCAGCACATGAAATTTAGGGTTTCCCAGATGCTAACTTATGATGATGCATCCTTTCTATTTAAAGAAATATAATCTTTTTCTTTTTACTAAGACCAATAGTGATTGCTCTGTATTATAGTCTGTGTAACTTGAGACTGCTGCCAAAAGTTCATGCCTTGAAATACATATATTTAATATATGCAGACTTGCTCTTAAGTGCATATAACTGTTAGGACTGAAACGAGGCATTTTTTCCACTACTACTGACAAGTTGGGTGCCTATTCACTTTATCAGTAAGAATAAAAAAATATATATTCAGCTAGAAAATGATGCTTAAAAATACACATTATGAAAAGAACAATCTGTTTGAAGGGCTTGGATTATGTTATTTCTATTAATAGCTTTGGAAGTATGAAATGCCCTGTAAGAGGCTATTGCCCAAAGCAATACAAGACATGAATATTTTCATAATAAAAAAAAAAATCCATAGTTTTAAATTTAGCTGTTATAGAAGTTAATTCTTAACTAAGGCTTATCTTAGGCTTTCATGTACTCAGAACACACAAGTGTCTTCCTCAGGAAGAACAGGAAGCCTGCTAGCTAGTTCTGATCAGCCAGGAATCAAAGCCTGTCTCCAGGTAATGCTTCAGGATCTGCCTGGTCCCAGCTCTATCCGACCTGCAGTGCAGGATCCAATTCTACATGGCACCAGAGGCTTCCTTCTCATGGTAACTCTTTAAGAGCCTCTTTCATTCTCATGCATTTTGTTAGGAAGAGAAGCTTGGCCCAGATGTTCAAAGGAGAGTGTAGGGCCAGCAGCTGTTCCAAATGGTTCCTTGCCATGCCTGCTCACTTCAAGGACGGGGGGAAGCCTCTGCTCCAAGCCCTGTGCCAAGTGAAAGAGCCTCTGTCTGTTGTGAGGCAGAAGACACAACCATCACCTGGGCTGCTTCAACTCGAGTCATGCCATCGTGCACATGGGGATGTGCAAGAGTATCCTGAGCAGCCCTGTTCTTCCCCAAGCTCTGCAGCTGGCCCAGGCATAGCCAGGCAGGGCAAGCAACCAGCCGGAGCCCCGAGACGGGTTCCCTGGAAGCCTGCTCCAGAGGGGAGCACACACTGAGCAATGAGGAGCCATGGACCACAGCTTGCTGAGATACAAAGGCATGCCAGGTAGCTGCAGCCCATGGAAAAAAAAAACAAAAAGCAAAACAAAACGAACAAAATCTCCAACACAGCTCTACTGCTTCACCCCCAGACCTGATGCATGCTGGGGTCTGCAGATGGCTCTCTGGGAAAGCCTCTGCAGAAATAATTCCTTCTCAGAGCTCAGAGTAACAGATCCCACAGCCTCACAAGCAACATGTAAGCCAAAGACCCTTTTCATGACCAATACTGTGTCATCCTTCTGAACCATTGACTGACAGTTGCTGCAAGTTTCTCTTCTGCTATGCTCCATCTTCCCACTTCCATGTCCTCATCCTGGAGATGAAAACCTGATCTCCAAGAACTACTTGCCTTGATGCAGCTTTTTCTCTTCAATTTTACATATATTTCTTTCTTGCTATCAAATCTAATTACTTGAGAGGAGTTTCAGCCTGTAAGTGGGCTGTTTTGCTAAACAATTAATTCTCTAAATGTTCCTGTTTTCCCAGCAGGCTGCAAAGGAAAAGAATGCCCAAATGTGCCTGTAAAGATAAATTAAATGTTGATGTCACATCCTTATCTTAAAATTGGAAGATACAGGATTTATAGATTTCCCTATACTTTATAGGCTGTATCACTGAAGGACAGAAAAATTTGTGTTGCTTTTACAGCTTTTTTTTCTTAATCACAAAGCAAAAAGTAGACAAATGCACCAATCCCAAGATCACAGACAGCAAAAATTATTTTGCATTGATTTAAAAGTGTTAGGATTGTTTACACTAAAGTAGTTCTATAACTGACCACACAGGACCACTCCACAGCTCTAAATGAAGACTTACAAATACCTAGGAACATGATGATTTCAGAAACACACTCCAGTCCTTTCAGCTTTGTTGCTGGCCTTTTGGTTTAGGGATTTTTTTTTCTGGGGTGGGGTTTGCTTTTTTTTTAAACAGAGCAGACACACAAAGGAAATCACCTTCAATGACAAAAAGTTATAGTAGCTCCAGCTGGTCGATTCTCCAGCAGTATCTACTGTTGGCTGAACAGAATCAATCTTGCTGTTTGCACAAGTATTTTCAGCAATGAGAACTAACTTGGCATGGCTGGAAGAAGGTATTAAACCTTCTTGTTAATCCTAGTTTACACTAGAAAATTTTTTTTATAAACAACACCCTGTGAGTTATCTATGGGGAGAAAAAACAGGGGACTGTTTTGTTCAAATAAAAACAATGCTATCTTTGCAACATTCTCATAACATTAATATCAAAACAACAAGAAACCCACACCACAAAAGAAAACCCAAACACCAGCCAACACAAAAAAAACCCACACTAAGCAAACAAACAAGCAAACCAAACAGACAAAAAAACCTACACTAATTCTTATACCACAGAACTCCTTAGAATCCTTCACTTATAAATTCTGATTCCCAAGCTTAGGCTTCATCCAAACCAAGCTGATGGAGAAACATGCACACATTTCATTCTGGCCTGTATCTAGCTTGTCTTCACCATCACTTACCAACAGCCAAAAGATGACCTGAAGCAGACTGAAGGCACTAAGTTGCAGTGATTCCCAACAGCAAGTTACCACATACACACCCATTTACGTTTAGCTCCTTTTTCCTCCTATGATGTTTGTCCACTGAAGATCAAAACAGAGCATGGGTCCTGAGGATACTTGTGGTAGGAAGAGGCACTTCTATGCATGGACACTGCAAAATCAGGCAACCCTGGGAACACCAGAATGCTTGGCCAAGCTATAGCAGAGCAGTGCAGTAGGGAGGTGCCAATGTACATAAATGTACAAAGGAGAAGTTGTTTTGGATCCAGGAGTCACCCAAGGTCTAAGTACATAACAAACCACAATGGATTTTGGTTTCAGGAGGTCTTGCACCAGGATGAGGTGTACTGGAAAGGAGGGCCTAGCAAGGTGCCCACACTCCTGCTCCCATCAGCCCTCAGCTGCACCCAAGTGAGCAGCAGTACTGGTTGTAAAGTGGCCCAGGATCCTCTCATGGGGTGGCCTGGGAGGAGACTCTCTGCAGAGACACTACGGGCAGGGGGGCTGGACCACCACAAGCAGAAATCTGACCTTAGAAACAGTTATCCTGTTGGTCCATACTGAAGAGATGTGCCTCCTTCCACACTGAAGGGCATCAAGCAGTGAGGCACCCTAATAAAGGGAGAATTCAGCACAGATAGCACTATCCTCATCCAAATAGTAGAACAGGCAGCCTAGAATTCAGCAACTTTTCCACCAAGCCAGATGATCAAATCAATGCTGTACTGATGGCATCACTTGTGGGTTCATGGTACATCATCTGGACAGCCCTGAATAGAGTCAATATGAATATCAGCAGGAGAGGAGACTCTGACAAATAGTGAAATCTGCACTCACACTGCTTGGGTGGGCTGGAGGGTATTTTTGGAAGGAGATAACATTCCTCATCCCTATCAGTCTTGTTCCTTTCATTTGTGTTAAACTACAACAAAAGAATGAAAAAAAAAATTATTATTGCTTCCTACTTAGCCAATTCCCATGCATATTGCTCAGGTGATCTTTAGGCTCTGAAAAAGATTTTGTTCCCCATTTCTAAAGCAGATTACATTTAGAAAATCACTGTTAACAAATCATACCTTGAAATGCTTCACAAGAATGAAATCCTATTCACCTATTTGTGACATTACTTATCTGCTCCAATGGAACTTAATCCACGACCTTTCCACCTGTGCAGTGTGCCACAATGATGGACTGCACACTGACAATGGGTGGGTTTAATGCTGGTTTTTGTACTAAAACCCACATTACACTGGTTATTGATCCAGTGGAAAGCAAGATTGATTTCCTACTTGGCTTTGCCATTAAACAGCAACAGTCCCAGCAAATGGCTCTCTTTGTAAGGTGTCCTAGTACATGAAAATCAGTGTCTACTCCTGAATTGCTGACAGATGGCTAAATTCTAACTACAAGCACAAGTGGGATAAACGTGCCAGAGAGTTGACATCTATTAGATGCAAACTTCATATACCTTCTGACAAACAGGAAAGGTTCTGGGACACTGAGTTCTTATCTTCAGATTCTTGAATCTGCTGTATTTAATTAACCTTTGACATAGAGCTTTAAGACCTTCTGGTGTATGACATAATAGTAATCAGGCTCTTGAGCTCTTCTCATCTTTTGACACCAAACACCTCCTGGGTTTGTCTGCATAGATGCAGACTGAAAACAGAAGCTCAAGCTTGGCACTGAGAAAATTGTCTGCACTAAAACAGATATTTTACCGATGATGTAAACAGAACTTTGGAATATTATCGTCCAGTTCACCAACTTCTCACCAAAGATCTACCTGCCTACTTGAAAACATTCACAAAGACTGGACATTACAGCAAAAACAAACTCCTGGAATTGCTTTTTAACCTGTCATTGCATTCCAAACACCAATAAAAAAATAAATAGGATGAACAGGCAACAATTTTCCAACCTGCTTGGGCTGAGCGGAGAATCACTCTCCAACTCACGGAACAACATTCAATACAAAGTTCTCTAAACACATGGCCAGTGAATCCTTATCCTAAATTCTCTATTGTGTCTAGTTTGATGAGATTTAAGGGTAATTAAAAATGAGTCTAAAGTCCTATAGCTTTTTAGTAATTAGGCCACATTTTCATAGCAAGTAACATGAGCCACACTTGGAATTACCCTTGAACTCTTAAAAGCTTCAGCTACTGAAGAAAGAGCAGTTCCTTCAGTGACAAAATTGGCAATTAACTGATTAAAATATTTAACAGATATTAAATCCATAAATATACATCCATGATAAGATAATGGATGTTACTCAATAGGCTTACAGGGAAAAATATTCTATTACAAGGAAACTTTCCTACCTTGTCACTTGCAGAAGATCATGACAAATAGAGGGAGAGAGAATGGAAAGGAGAGGAAGTCAGAAAGCTTCCCTTCCCCAAGGAATTGGGGAGAAGAGAATTAATTATAGAGTGTACTGACATGATGCTGGATCCAATCCAATTCAGAGCATCACATCAGAATTTCCTACCCTTGATCTGATTTACTTGTCCACACAAGGGTATTTTAAAGCCACCGCAGAACAGCCAAGTTAATCCTGAAGGTAAGAAACATACAATGGAACCTAGAGCTTCAGAGACTTCACAGAAGCAGACTGTTTTGCACTAGTTTTTCTTGAACCCTACTGTCATATGCAGTCCCTTCAGACAGAAGAATAATCGTTTTGTATGGACATCTTTCAAGTAGCCCTCACTTACTGGAATATAAGCCTTTCAAGACTTGCAAACCTGCTTACTGTCTCCCTTTGTAAAAGGCATTATTCTGCCAGGTGGTTTATCCAGACTCCCACAAGCTTTAATTATCTCTTCACTTAATGAGTACAGTAGCTGATCTAGATTTATTGCAGTAGCTAGAAGCTTGTGTGAATAAAATATCAGTTCTGTTTTTCATGTGGCAGTTATCTTTGTTTGCAGACTCTTCTAATTACTTCCAGGTCATTAAGCCCATCTCCAGCAGATATTTTACTGTCATTAGAAAAAGTGATTTAATGACATAAAAAAGTCAATGAGTACAGAAAAAAAAAAATAATCAGAAAAGGTCAAAATAAAGGCTCAAGCCTGTTAAATCAAAACTGGATTACAGATCAGAGAAATCATGCGGCTAACTTGGCATGCATCTTGTGAGACATCCTAGGAATAAATAGATTACACTGGGCATGTCAGGGCAGAATTTCAGCTTATCAGTCACCACATTTAGCCATTTGTTTTATGCAGATTGGTTAAGGTTAAATTACAATTGTAGGTTACATTGTTCACAAGCCTAAACACTGACTTCCCACCACACAGCAAATATTCTGTGCCAAAGGCGAATATACACATACACACACGTACCAATATGCATATGTATATTGACATTCATATGTGCACGTCAGAACTGACAGAGGACATGAGCAAAAGCTTTCTGTGCTTGACCAAATTCAGCACTGGACCATGTATCACTTTCTTCCAATTCACTAGGGAACAACCTCTTTAGAGACAGAAATCCAGAGTCATTTGCTCTGTCTCCTTCTTCCATCTCTTCCAGAGACACTACTGCTAAAGAAGAAACCCTGGCTTCTCTAATTGCTTGACCCACTTGTTGACTGAAAGACTGTCTCCATTACCAACATTTTCTTGTACCAATCCAGACACTATCAAACCTTCCTTGAGTCACATTCATTTGTGAGGTATTTTTAAAAGCCAGAGCCATGGCTATTTCAGCACTAATTAGGTTCTGCCACTTCAGCTATCCAATGGCCACGATTGTAATTCCAAAGGAAGGCTTCCAGATGCAATGGTACAGAAAACCTACAAAGTGCAGTTTAACCTGAATGCTCAATTGACCACTTATGCCGACAGTCCTAATTGTTGACAAGTGGACAACACTATCCATTAAAATGTCTTCTCCTGTTGTTCTAAATCAGGGAAGCACCTGTCTTTAATCATCATGTTTGAGCTTGCAAACTCATCGAATCTCTTCCATTACAGGATTCCAGAATGTCAGGGGTTGGAAGGGACCCTGGAGATCTTCAAGTCCAACCCCCCTGCCAGAGCANCAGGAGAATGACTCATCACCACCTAGTGCTGCACTGGTCCTTGGCCCAAAATATAGAAGGGTAATTTTTTTATATACTGAAGAACTAGGAGAAACACTGAAAATGCATCCTTTAACTTAGAACACTTTCCTTTTTTTTTTGTATTTGTTATATGTCCATCCACTTCTAGGCTGTAATTATTCTAAATCAAACAGCATCACATCCAATTGTACTCCCAAGTCATAATGTAAAGGATAAATAACCATGTATGTTTGGGGGTGGCTCTGTGATGCTATAAACCCACAGAATTTCTGTGTTCAATATCAGATGTCCTAGCAGAGCATTAGTCAAGTCTCTCTCCCCATGGGCTATTAAGAAACCACTGGAATATGAAGTACCTCTTCTTGGAAAAGGAATTTAATACTACTACCTTTATAATGCCAGGGAGTTGTCAAATCACTCATAGATTACATGCATTCTATTCCTTCTACCAAGCTAAATATTTATTAGAAAAAGAGTCACAAGTTGAAGTTATTGATAAAAAAGGTTCTGTTTCCAAAAAAATTTATGTTTGTAGCCTGAAAGATACAGCAGATTGGGTAATTTATCTCCTTGGCAAAAAATGTTTGTGTCACTCATTTCTTCTTATAAATACATCATTTGATACCTGTTATTGAAGAGTCTGTAAATCTTAAATAGCGGAGCTTCCAAAAAGCATTTAATCCTGAAAGAACTCCTATTTTGTAACTGAACAGCAGCTTCAATCTCAAAAGAGATCTGATGGAGCATGATAAACTTCTAGTTACATTACCTGTGCAATTTCTTTTGCAAAAATATCCAAGAAGTCAACTTTTAACTACAGAAACACTTCTAGAAGTTATACCCTATTTTGTTGACCTTGGACTTTCAAGGCCTCACCTTAGCAACAAGGCATGTACCTGTCAACAAGCTACATGGAGTTATATTTCTGAGCCTAGGCTTTTGATTGGCAAGATAAAATCTTTGGTCTTCACTTTAATCCAGCTTATTTGGTTGACTACAGTAGAGTGGCCTTAACATCTAACAAAGTTTGTATTTAAGAGCTCATATGGAACCAGGGTTTTGGTTGAAGTTTGTATCTAGTAAAAACCTTTTCAGACTGAGTATCATCAGGTTTCCCATTACCACTCAAGCTGAGTTAAAATTACCCAGAAACGCAGAGCCTGTTGAGACTTACTGCTTAAATATACAAAAGGTTCAATCAGATAAATTACTGAATCTCGTAGTTGTACTTCTCTTGCACAGAGTATATTAGACTATTGCCTTTTACAATATTTAATTAAGCAATTCTGTCCATTATCCTAAGCAAATATGCAAATATAGCCATAGTTGCTTCACACAGTGTTTTCAAACTTAGCATTCATTAAAAACTCTGCTAGACTGTGTAGCATATTAAATCCATTTTGCAAGCATAGCAATTGTCTTACCTAAGAAAACTGTTCCTTGTAATTAAAACATTTGCTTTTATTTGGCACTTTTCCCTCTGTAAGTTGAATTAAGAAGCTAAAAAAAAAATGCGTCCCTGCAGTATTGATAGGTTTGGTATCTGGGGGTGGAAACACACACACTCAGGACTGAGTTTTGGTTTATTTTTCCCCCTGAATGAGGAGGATATAATTATCCATCAACGAAAGTATCTCTGATGTCATCTAGGCAACAAATAATAGGCTTGTAAAACTCATTGCTGCAAGATACTATTGGAACCAGGGCCTAAGCATTATGCACAGAGTGGGTACTACACAGAAAAAGAGATTGGTGTGTTCACAGGGGCATGGGTTCAAGCAGACAAGCTTTTTGGAAAGGATTCCAACTCCAGTATCATGGCTTTGCCTGACAATTTACAGGGCTGCCTATACCAACATACATCTGGATGTTTAGGGTTGATCTTGACATTGTACTCAACCACACTGGTCACAGCATCTCAGGCTCCACCCAGAGTGTGAGACCCTAAAGCAGACTAAAAGCACTTCTGTGCTATGTTTAAGTAGACAGCTCTAAATAAAACTAAATTTAGGTCAAGAGAAGAGCCTGGTGAGGTGCAGAGATAGAACATTATAACTTGTGCTTGGTACAGGAAGAACAGAGCAACCTCTGTGGATGGGGTGGGCACTTCAAAGACTGATCAGGAGAAAAAATGCTCCAAGGCTTCCATAGAAAAAGATCCAAGTCACACTAAATCACTAGGAGACATCACCTTGTCTTGGTGTGGAGCACATCTGCTTTTAATTCCAATATATTTTCATGATATTATTCTTTTGGTTTAAGGTAAATCCGTGTCTGGGTATGATTTATATTTTTTGAAGAAAAATCTGAACACCTTTTAAAAACATTAGACACATGTACCAGTTTTCTTACCAGTTTGCAATAGACCTGTACTTTACACAGGACTACTGCTTCCTTATTTAGGCAGCTAAGCAACTGATTAAAGTGACATTTTAAAGTCACTTTAAAGTGAAAAACCACTTGCTTTCCTTTTTAAAAATAGATTACTAGTACATCTGTTTATAAATAAACAGCATTTTAAGATACTATTTTAAGAAATAGGTCTGATATGCATAAACTGTGTTTCTGTCATTCGAGATAAAAAATTTTTGAAGCAGAAATGAGGTTTAGGGATTCTACTAATTTTCCTTCCTTTTATAATCCATAGCTGAAAGCTGAAAGTTCAAACCACCACAACCATGAAATCATATATTGAAACTGCATCCTCAAGTGTTTGGGGGGTTCTGTTTGATACGTAACACATTGTCAGGAACACTCCCTGTTCTTATCACAATAGCTTTTTAGCTATTTAGGGAATTTAGTCACTTGAGTAAGACTTTGCACATAAATAAAGACTGGGAACATGAAAAAAAAAAGAGCTTTTTGAGGCTTTTAAAAGAGATAGAGATTAAATAGGATTCATTTCTCCACATTATGGGTTCTGTGTACTGAGAAATAGCTCTGCTTTTTTCTTCACAGGCCAGTATTTGTATTTGTCAAACAAGAAGGCAGTAGTGACATCTAACAGTCCTTTTTTTTTTTTTTTTTTGAAAGCCATCTGAAATTACACACTTGTGAAACCCAACAGGCAGTCACAACAAAAGCCATCACCCAGAGGATTCCTGTGTTTGCCAACACACAGCATTCATCCTGCTAACTATGAGGAGATAAAGAAAAAAAGGCATCATCGCTTGGGGAGCTGGGAAGAAGTGCAATTACACATCTCAAGAGCATCCTTAGCCCTCAAAGAGAGAAGGTCCATGGAAGAGTTCATAGCCAAGTTAACCAAATCAATGCTATCCTTCTGTGCAGCACTTGGAAATGTTCCCATGTTTTCACGACCCCTGGCAGTGCTCTGTCATCCTGCTCCACTTATCAGACCTTACAATAACAAGCATTGTAGAGAACTCATCTCAAACCTTGGGGCACCTTGCTAAAAACAGTCAAATTACCAGGGTTTTTTTCACCTTGCTCAAGGTTAATTTTTCCTTGTCCACACTGAAACACAACAGCCACGCTGCATGTTGCCCCCTTTCAATCTCAGCTCCTTGCATGAGGACATTCTTAGAGGAGGCTTAACTGCAAGTCAGCTTCCAGTCTCATCAGAGAGCATATGCAGAAGAATGAACTCGATCAATTAGGACATTAATGATTATTATTTTTTCAACCATTAATAGTCCAATCCAGTGATTTACTTACCGTATTACTGGGTGTGAATATATTCAATTAATGAGTTAATTGCACAGACGTTAAAATTTGTTTCAACAAGTCAATTAAATCATAAACAGTTCAGAAATAAGAAAGTGTGCTTGTAATGCAATTAGTGTTCTAATATGCTACTAACTTTAATAAACAGGATCTTAATTATATATCAGGTCAAAAAGAAAAAATATTTTATAAAAACAGAGCTTTTTTTTCTGCTATACTACAGATTCTAGCTGAGTTTAGAGAAAATTATGCATATTAATAAGATCAAAATGCTGTTAGCTAGAATAATAAATAAGGATTTTTTTGTTGTTGTTTTTAATAGAAACCCATCTCCCAAGTGGTCTAGATAACTGAGAGAAGCATTCCTGACTGCAAAAAACTTATCACACCACAGGCTACCCATGACTGAATTATACACTCACACGATGCTCTCCCAAAAGCTTTCCAGAAGAGTCAAACAACTGCTAGAATAAACCATTTGGTAATATTTAGTATGAATCATTGTAAATTAATCTTCTATTACTAGACTGAGCAGTACTGCTGCTCAACATGCAGTGAGTTTCAGTGAAGTGATGATCTCAGAGGGCAGAGATCTCAGAGCTAACTACAGCAATAACTTGGCTTCTTAGCTTGACACGTCCATGCTGAATCTAGCTCAGCGTGGGGTGCTGTGCACTCTTGGCACTTAGAGCAGCTGAATGGGCTGAAGTAGCTCTTGAAACACTTGGCTTCCCCAAGCGGAAGCCCACGGTGCTGCCTCCTGCACACTGCCCGGTGTCTGCTGGGTGCTGGACACAGCAGAGCAGGGCTGACACGCTGCCCTGTCCCATCTCTCTGCACTGGCACTAGAGCAGCTGCAACTCCCCACCTCACAGTAGGGACCATCCACCTCAGCAATCGCTTACCACTGTATTAGCTACCTTTGTGAACAGCTAATTCCTGTACTGAGCAAGGAAGAGTTACCTCCGTAATTTGGGGGATGCAGTCCCAACCTAGGTACCAGGAGACAAAGCCATCATTTGCCCACTTTTTAGTTCCAAGAAAAAGCTGTAATATTTACTCCTTTATTGAATCCCCTGTGCAGTAAATTCTTTATTTGCTTTATAGGAAGAAGTGGCTCAGAAGATTTTTCCGAGTACTGTTTGCCTAAAGCTCCTACACTAACAGCTGAGTGGAGAGTCTGGTACAGAGGGAGGAAATTATAAATACATCAGGTAGGAAGGCAAAGACCCATGATCATCCCATCCTGTGAAATATTAACTTATTCATAAAAATAATCCCAAAAAAGCCAGAGAAATGCAATTATCGCCCTTAAAGAAAAACCCCAAACAATCCAAACACAGACACACAAAACCAAAACCAAACAAAACAAAAGAGAGCTCTCGCAGAGCTCTAGTCTCTGTCTAGCTCAGAGACACCAATGGCTCATTTTAAACCTCTTGGGGTTTTTAACAAACAAGGTAATCTACTGGGATTTTCTAAATATCTTGAAATTGGCCCAAGGGACTTCCCTCTGGTCACACAGGAATTAATCATTTTCATCTCTAGCATATCCTTCTCACTTTTTACAAGTCAGTGAAGAAAACCACGTTACAAGTGGAAATCAATTCATTATATTTTTATTATATGCCACACTTCTAATAATTGAACTTGCCCATGTTTCTAGTAGTTTTTACTTGATTTTTTTTTTTTTTTTCATTCCCTGCAAATGCAAAGTGTATTTACCTGTTCTCTGTGAGCTGCCTAGGGACCGGCAGAGCAGCAGAAGGGAAGCAGCCTGTGGCTCCCTCAGGAACTCCCCACTGAACAAGCCCCACGAGGAACCCGGACACGCTCACCTGGAAGCATCTCTGTGATCACTCTGTCCCTGAGGAGCCGGCACCAGGGCAGGGCTATTACCCTGGGCTGAACGGGTAGTTGGGTAGGGGTGAGGACACCTGACCCTGGCTGGAGAGGCTCGGGGCTTGCATGGGAGATGGTGCAGCAAGAGCCAGAGCAGTGCTGACCGTTCTGCTGCTGGCACCCTCGACAGGAGGGGGATGACAGGTACCTCTGTGTGCCGGCATGACGCCAGAAGGGGAGAGCATTCCTTACCCTAGAGCCTCCTCAGTGCATGTTTCCAGACAACAGCTGCATCCTTACATGTCCTGCAGCACTCCCATCACAGCCCTGACATAGATCTGAGCATGTATTTTATATTTCTGTCCTTCCTCACCTTTGCAATCCCCTGCATATCTGCACCAGTGTCTGATTATGACTGCTGAGCAGCCTGTGGTGCTCGCAGCACATCCATGCCAAGCGACGAGGACCATGACTTCAGCAGACACTTGACCTGCAAGTAGGTTTTCCTACATTGAACTTCAGCAGAGCACACAAAATAAAAATGAACCAAACAAAAGAAAGATATAATGAACAAACATGGGTAAACACTTCCAGTAACATTTAAAAACATTTAATTCCTGAAACCTGATGCACAAACCCCTTTGGAAATCTCTGTCTGTGGGTTTATTTACACAGCCTGCCAGCCAGGGGCTTGCTACAGAGCCCCCATCCCCTGAGCACAGCCATCAGACCTCATTGCCTCTAACTGCCCCTTTTCCATATGAAAGCAAAGCTTTACATCAAATTTACTCTTCACTCTCTGCAAAAACTAAAGCTTGTCCAATGCCCTGGTCAAACACTCTAAAACCACACTGGGCTAGGAGAGTGCTTTAGGAATTGACTTTTCATAGGCATTTTCACAGCAGAGAAGATATTTCAGCAGCCTTCACATCCAACTGCTCATCTAAAACAACAATCGGCACCCCCCAGACCAAACTTCTGTTTTTAAAAAAAGCACTATATAGGTTTCAAATGAACGGTGGGATATTTTCATCATGTCTAATGTACATAATTTGTAAATAGCCACATAGGCTTAACTTGGTCTCATTCATACAATATAGCAAAAAAAATACTAGGCAAATAACCCAAGAAACTTCATTACAAAAACCCCAAAGTTTCTGAGACAATTTTTCACATAAAATGCTAGGCTGTCATTTAAAACACCTTCCTGCACTAAGGGCACTCTTCATATTACAATAAATTAGTTAACCAGACCTCACTGCCTTTATGTATTTTAAATCACGGATTACTGAGATTCATAATCAAATAATATGTAGATGTCACCTAGAGGTACTAAACCAGTTCTCCTACTTGTAATTGCCTGAGTAAGTAAGAATGACACCAACTTGAGCATTTTCTCTCCCATTAAGGTCACTACAGATTGTGGTTGCCTTGGTGTAATATAAATCAATAAAGAATAATTTCGCAGGCAGTAAATAAATTGTCAGTTCACAGCCTCTAATACCCCTGTGCAGGATTTATTGAACAAGTGAATGGCAGCCTTGTTAGTGGCTGTGGAACAGGCTTCACAGGGCATCGAGCTGCAATGCCCAGCCCATGACACACACTGCTGCCCCTGCCGAGCCCATCAGCACTCCCTTGGCACTCACAACTGTGCTGGAATGGACCAACAGTCACCAGGACTCTCCATGGG
Organism: Ceyx cyanopectus; assembly: GCA_013401355.1. Classification (NCBI taxonomy): domain Eukaryota; kingdom Metazoa; phylum Chordata; class Aves; order Coraciiformes; family Alcedinidae; genus Ceyx; species Ceyx cyanopectus. The sequence continues at coordinate 22,745 of VYZU01032435.1, forward strand.
AAGAAAGAAAAGAGCAAAACTATTAACTTGATGCTCCTCCACATTAGCATCTCAGTACCTGCATATTCCCATTGCTCCCAGGAGATTTAAAAGCAAGGGTGCCACTAGCTGTGTGAATGGGGTGAAATGATTCACCAGGAGACTTCAGGAGTTAGCTGTTTGGAAAAGCACCAACAGGGAAAAAGCAAGAGAAGCAAATCCGCGCTGGGAATCCTGATCAGATCAAAGCAGTAAGTTTCCTGAGTTGGTTTTGTTTCTCAAATCAGATCTGACTCCTTTGCCTGCATTTCCCAAATTGTATACAATACTGAACTGTTACAATTCCAACCCAATGGGAACCTTCCCAGATTTATCACAGTATTATCACTCAAATTTCCACATGGAAGTTAATTATTTTTTTTTTTTAGCTACACAGAACTACTTTTATTATCCGAGTGCCAAAATTCATGTGCCAACTGGTAAAGGATACTGGAAACAGGTCTAGTCCCACTCCATGAACATACAGAGCACTCACTGCTCAAGAGGGTCCGCCCAGACTGTTCCCAGGCCTGGAGTTAGCATCCAGCTCCTTCTCGCTGGAGCTGAGTGGATCTTCCCAGCACTCTGGGGATACACACAGCTCAGCTGGCATCATCTCTCAGCACAAGTGGCAATGGGTGCATCTGGAACACAGCAGGTTCCATGTCCACATCAGCAGAAATAGTGAAGGTGACAGCCTGGTCCAGGCTGCCCAGGGAGGTTGTGGGATCTTCTTCCGAGACATTCCAAAGCAGCCTGGATGACATCCTGAGTGACCTAATCTAGGTGACCCTGCTCTGGCAGGGGGGTTGGACTTAATGATCTTTTGAGGTCCCTTCCAACTCCTAACATTCTGTGATCTACAGATGAAAATCAGCCACACTGTCAGCACAAGGACAAGAGAACAAGGGTGACTTTACCTCCTTCACAGACAATTGCCAAGGGCAACTTTGGCACCAACTTAAGTGGGAGCTAAAACTTCAAATAATAATATTTACAACTCCACACCACAGGAAAGTGTCAAGAAAGATTTTTAAGACATGGTTCAAAAAATATGTTCCATGACAGTCAACCTGCATCATTGTAATTCATTTCTGAATCACTTCACACTGCCACCAATGTCACATTTCCAAATGAAAGGTATTTGAGCTTTTCTATATACAAAGAACAATGGTTGCTCTCTCTCTTACAAAGCAGTGCAAAGAAAAATAGAAGCTAAACACATAGAATTTTATGCAGAGAAGGCAAAAATTATGCCTTACGCCAGACTATTATGAAGAAAGAACTTGTCATAAATTCAAACTAGGCTCATTCTCTTACACATAAAATAAAGGTTGAGTGCAACCTTCAACCAAAGGAGACAGAAAATGTGCAGGCATTGTAATATCCACACTCTCCCACAGTGCTGAGAAAAGAGGACCTTAATTATCCCACATTGTTGACACCTAAAATAAGAACTAATGCTCCCCCACTGCTGTCTGAAAATCTCTNGTTGGTTTTGTTTCTCAAATCAGATCTGACTCCTTTGCCTGCATTTCCCAAATTGTATACAATACTGAACTGTTACAATTCCAACCCAATGGGAACCTTCCCAGATTTATCACAGTATTATCACTCAAATTTCCACATGGAAGTTAATTATTTTTTTTTTTTAGCTACACAGAACTACTTTTATTATCCGAGTGCCAAAATTCATGTGCCAACTGGTAAAGGATACTGGAAACAGGTCTAGTCCCACTCCATGAACATACAGAGCACTCACTGCTCAAGAGGGTCCGCCCAGACTGTTCCCAGGCCTGGAGTTAGCATCCAGCTCCTTCTCGCTGGAGCTGAGTGGATCTTCCCAGCACTCTGGGGATACACACAGCTCAGCTGGCATCATCTCTCAGCACAAGTGGCAATGGGTGCATCTGGAACACAGCAGGTTCCATGTCCACATCAGCAGAAATAGTGAAGGTGACAGCCTGGTCCAGGCTGCCCAGGGAGGTTGTGGGATCTTCTTCCGAGACATTCCAAAGCAGCCTGGATGACATCCTGAGTGACCTAATCTAGGTGACCCTGCTCTGGCAGGGGGGTTGGACTTAATGATCTTTTGAGGTCCCTTCCAACTCCTAACATTCTGTGATCTACAGATGAAAATCAGCCACACTGTCAGCACAAGGACAAGAGAACAAGGGTGACTTTACCTCCTTCACAGACAATTGCCAAGGGCAACTTTGGCACCAACTTAAGTGGGAGCTAAAACTTCAAATAATAATATTTACAACTCCACACCACAGGAAAGTGTCAAGAAAGATTTTTAAGACATGGTTCAAAAAATATGTTCCATGACAGTCAACCTGCATCATTGTAATTCATTTCTGAATCACTTCACACTGCCACCAATGTCACATTTCCAAATGAAAGGTATTTGAGCTTTTCTATATACAAAGAACAATGGTTGCTCTCTCTCTTACAAAGCAGTGCAAAGAAAAATAGAAGCTAAACACATAGAATTTTATGCAGAGAAGGCAAAAATTATGCCTTACGCCAGACTATTATGAAGAAAGAACTTGTCATAAATTCAAACTAGGCTCATTCTCTTACACATAAAATAAAGGTTGAGTGCAACCTTCAACCAAAGGAGACAGAAAATGTGCAGGCATTGTAATATCCACACTCTCCCACAGTGCTGAGAAAAGAGGACCTTAATTATCCCACATTGTTGACACCTAAAATAAGAACTAATGCTCCCCCACTGCTGTCTGAAAATCTCTCTCACCCTCAGTTCAGTACCAAACCCACACTGCCAACTTTAGCTTCTCACCCTACTGCCAAGGTTTGCATTTGAGGGGTTTTTTTTGGTGTTGTGAATTTCATGTCTTTGCTGGGAAATAGAGTTGGACAAAAGGTATTCATTAGAACCCATTTCTCAAACAAAATGACCTTCAAAATGAATACCCTCCTCCCCACAACCCCTGCCATTTTTGCTGATATTTTTCAATACGAGTCAAATACTACAACCAGTTTGTGGATGCTTTTCACCAGGGTAAGATCTGAATACCTAATCTGAGAAAACAGATCATCATGGTGTTCTAAGAAAGAAGAAAAAATAAGCCAAGTCCAAACTACTAAATTCATACATACTTGTCTTTTGCTATTTTTAAAATATATACATCTAAATTTTTTTTTTTCTACAGGCAAGTCCTTTTGATTCTTGTTACATGAAGAATCTTTTCAATCACCTGACCCTAAGCTGGAAGAAGGAAAGTCCTCTTGGTTTTGTGATGCAGTTTGTCACAAATTATTATAACAAACATTATAATATTTCATTGCTTGTTCTGGCCAACAGAAATAATTACTTCAATCTACATTTGGTAGAAAAAATTGGAGTGTTTTGTTTTCCATACATGTCTTAACATCTTTGGGAAGAATGAAGAAAGGCAAAGCCAAGTAATTTCCCTGATAAATTTTTGAGTTTTTTCCAAAGCAAAATAATTATCCATTGGCTTTACAGTGACCATTGTTGCACAAGAAAACCAAAACAAACCAAGAAGCACGTAGCTAAATCAGAATGTTAGATCTCCATACACATCTTCAGCCTGTATTGCATCAGAAACTCTTTTTACACTGTGCAACAGAGTATGTGCAGAAAGCACCCATGATTGCCAGTGTGGACAAGCTCAGAATGGATCTGAGCTTCTGACCCATCCCACTGATTCCAGAAGCAGAAAGTTGCTCAATTTATGCATTCAATTCCCAACATTAGTTTCCAGAGAGTCCCTAATGAACAGGACTCCAGATGGAACACTTAAGCCTCTCCAGCTCCAGGTCCCCTCTTTGCTACAGAAGATTCAGCTCACACAACAGTGACCTAACTCCAAGATATCAATGACTCCAGGATGAGAGGATAAGTACCAGGTACCCTGCCTGCACAAGTCCATTTTTTCACCAAACCACTCAAAGAGAGAAAAAACAGCAAAGAATATTGCTGTTGCTGAAGGGAGCTGAGAGGGCCACAACCAGGTGTGGTGGTAGAACCCAGTCTCCAGCAACTGTGCTTGCAAATCAAGTGTCACCCAGTATCTTATACTGAGGTGTCTTTTGCTGCCTGTGGATTTCAGAGTCCCTTAGCTGCTATGGAAAAAGTTCTTCAAAGTTTTTAACAAACAGTGCATTCTTATAATATTCCTGAAAAATTAAACTGTTAAAACGAAAATGCTACATCTTTGTATTCTGATTGGAGAACAGGACAAGGTGTAATGTTATGCAAAAGATCGTGCAGGGAATAGAAAAATTGGGAATAGAAAAATTGGAAATACAGAATGAAGCATTCTGTTTGCCTTGGGAAATTCCAAAGGAGAGTTGGTGTGAGTAATGTGATGCTGTCTGCAATTTTACTTCAGACAGTTCTGTGCCACTCTGCCTCCTTCTGACTGGGTAACAGCAGCATCTGTGAGTCATTGTGTGGCCTGCCAACTTGTATTTGAAGAAGCTGTGCAGCCTTCAGCAAGGAGAACCTAGAGAGCAAATAAAATAAAGCAATGCTGTCATGACAGCAGGCTGCTGAAAGCAACATCTCTCTATCCACTTGGGCTGATGCATTGTGTGAGGGTTTGTCTTGTCAGGTTGTTGCAGTCATATAGCAAGGTATGAAAGGATGTGACAGAACTCACTTGTTAATGAAGCAGCTCCTCATTGAACACTACAACATGATCATGTGTCTTTTCTGACATGGCATGAAAGAAGAGAGCTTTATTTGAGGAGGAGGAAGTGCCAATGAGAAATGGAAAAGAAAGAAGCTGTTGAGGAAAATGCCTGTTCCTCAGTGTTGCTTTTTCTGCTGTACCAGGGTCCTGCAGATAATGAGGTGACTCCTTTAAAACAGACCCCCCACCTACTCAAATGTTTTGGGGGGTGGGTGACTGCTCCCAGGATTGCAGGTGAATGAATTTCTCATCAGCCATTTGGCATCTCAGGCAGTGATGTAGATCTCCTGACAAGAAAATCAATTGCATTGCCAAGTTTCACAATTTGATTACTTCATAAAAACTCTCTGGAGCAGCTCTGTGTGATTATATAGACTTACTGCTGAACTGAAAGCTTAGTCCCACATGCTTCACTGTTCTAAACTATTCGGACTAATTATTTTGATTAGGTTTGTACTGAAATGCTATTTCAATAATGAACAAGGTGATGTGCAAATTATAGAGCAGAATATGCCCCAAAGCCTTAAAAAAAACCCCCAATGAAATAAGGCTAAATTCAGCTCTGAAGTGATTGGAAGAAGTTTCCTGAGGCTTAGGTTTGGTGTGGGGGAACATGCCTGGCCACTAACCCTGCCCAGAAATCCCATTCTCACACGTGTTTTCCACACCACCATACTTCTCTTTCTCTGACAGTTGATGCATCAGACAAAACTTCAGAATGATGAACTTGTCTGAGATTTCTGTTCAAGTAATTCTAGAATTTATATTCAAAAACAGCTTCAAAAAGGGAGATGAGGATTTTATGCTTAAGATTGAAATCTCACGCAAGTAACTGAAAAAAACAAAATTAATCTGTCATAGAGTAAAGGATTGACACATCCTCTGTATGTTTATCATGCTTAGCTCACAGCATCAGTTAAAACCTGGTCTGTAACATATTTGTATTTACTGGTGTTTTTCCCGACACACCAAATATTTTAGTCCCTTGGGTCATGCTATGGGACCTTGTTCAGAAGTCACAGGTGTGCTTTCCCAAGTGGCAAGGATAAGCTTTCACATGCTGGCAAAGGGAGAAAAGCATTTTTACCAGATCTTGCTACATATATAGGCTTAGGAGAAGGGCCAAGAGTGCTCCGGAGCTTGATCAACATCTGCATACTTAGCTCCAACTGATCTATTCCCATTATCTCACCAATACATGTCAGACTTGAGTTGTGTAGATGCAGATGGAGACCAACAGCCTGAGCTCCTGCCTGAGGAAAGCCCTAGCACATCCCTAACAACGCATCCCTTGGACACATCTTCAAACCTGAATTAGGATGCCAGAGAAGGTGCCAGCAGTGGTGAGTTATTTCAGGAGGTTAATTACCTGTACTACTCAAGCAATGCACTTCATTTCTAAGTCTAAGTGTGTATCTCATTATACAGCTATGCAGCAGAACAAAGAAACTTCTGTTTCCTCAGCCCTTAAGTACACACTGAATTCCTCTCCCACTCCATCTTTGACAGTGGACTGTACCTGAATCTCTCAGTGCAGTTTGTATTGAAGGTTACTCTGTGGACTTCATCCAACACCTCAGTATCATTGTTAATGGTGGGTCTTTTATTAGTCACAGCATCCTTAACATGGAGTTTCTCCTGTTAGTGCTGTGTTGCTTCTTGAAACACTCATTTCCTCTGCTTCCAGGGAGGGGCTGAAGGGACTCATATTCAGGCAAACACTCCCAACTCCTTGTTTGAATCTTTCCCAGAGCAGTTCTCTGCCCTAGAGAAAGAGCTATTTTTCACTTCAGCATATTAAAACCACATAGCTTTCCTATACGCTGCTTGTCAAGTGAGAAAAATAGCTCTCTGATCAGCACTTGCTGCTGTTATTTACCATTTCAACAATTGCTGGGCTCTTTGTGACTATCACCATAGCCAATAGTCTCTTTTGGTGGCCATTCTCCTTCAGCCCCTAGCTTCTGACATCCCCACTCTAACCACCTTGCTCCCATCCCTAGCACAGCTAACAAATTACCCTGAAACACAAAGCACCTCCTGGCACTTCATAGAAACATTCTATTCTGGATCACTTCTTTTTCTGGACTATAACCCTACCTGGAAAAATGAACTATTCCATTTCTCTTCTTCTGTGGAACTCCCCAAGTTAGGCCACACTTAGTTTTCATCCTGAGCCTCAGCTCCACCTTCATTGTCACGTAGGGATGTGTAATCTCCCAGAAGGCTTCAAGTCTAGCAGGTGATCTCAAGACCCATATGAAAAGAAACTCCAAGGAACTACATTGGATTAGCTTCAGCAAGTGTATAAAGCTGCACTAATTTTTAACAATTATGCAGATTGCTCTACAGTGTTAAGTTTCACTGTAAGGTGACTGAAGATCTTTTTGTCCTAAATCTCCAGCATTTTCTCTACACATCCACAAATATGGAGAAAAGACTCTACATCTTTCAAGAGGACACATTTCATTACTCCAAGCTACAGAAATTGCTGAGTTCCACACTATAGTGGAGTACTAGTTCCAAGTTGAGTGTGTGACCACCTTGGATTGGGGGTGGAAAACGTGACAGTAGATGATCCATTCACCTGCCTCACCTCAGTACTGAGGTCTATACCAATATGGAGAAGCAGAAACCAGTTCCTGTAGATCTCTCCTCAGTCTCTCAACTGGTACAGTTTCTCCCCTTGGGAGCTAACATGAACCAGTCTCAATAACAGGAGCTACTGGATTAAAAGAGGCTCATCCCAGCCTTGCCACCTCTTGCCCAACCTGAAGAGAACTTCTACAAAGGTTTGGGCATTTCCTGCCTTTTTTTGTTAGTGCTCAGCACAAAGCAAACTTTTTTTTTTTCATAACTACTTTTATTACATCTTTCTCTCTCATTCTCTCATTTAAATAAAAGCCCTGGAAACCTATGGTTTCCTAGATTGCCCACAACCCACAATTTATGGATGCTACTTGCAACCTTCAAAAGCTTTTAAAAATAGTACTGGATCTATTATTGTGAATTACTGTAATTGCAGAAAAGATTTAAGAGGCACTTTGAGAAATTTCAATTTCATGGTATGCTTCTGAACCCACTTCCTTGGCATCTGAGGGAAAATACAGTTACTTCTGTGAAAGTTTTTCATCCTAACTTTAGATTTAAAGTTTCAATTGAAACTTTAGCATCAAAATTTCCCTTAAAAAAAAAAAAAGCCAGATTTCCAATTCAAACTGCAACAGAGGCAAAGATGGTGTAAGGCCAGAGCCTTGCCTCAGCTGGATGAGCTGCAAAAAGCAACTTTATCAGTAAAAATAAAAACAACAAGACAAAGGAGAAACCACCAGACAGACACCATGAGCCAGACATGAAAAAGATGCCAGAAAAAGGATCCTTAAGATCACAGGGGGCCTCAGAAAGCATTTGCTCTTACTGGCTTGAAAGTAGTCCTAGAGGAGAGGATCAGCTCATGAGGACAAAAGCAGATTTGAGAAGATGTCCTTCATGATTCCCAGACCTTCACCCCATGACTCCCTCTTGAAAAAAGGGGAAAAAAAGTTCTAGTCAATATTATTGTAACAGCTAGGTTTCAGAATGCAAATTCTTTCTGGTGATTTTCAAGAGTCCATTCCAGTCACAAGATGCAAATAAACATCCTGGAAACTTCTAGCTGATAGGACTATAATAGCTTGAAATCTGTCACTCCCTCATCTAAACCATCATGGATGCATTCTCTGCAATTAGCATCCACTGCTCTGGAACCACTTGATAAAATTCTCCTGAAGTTTCCCCATACTGATGTACAATGAAAATCCTTGTCTGGTATAATATAGTCTTTTTTAGAGCTTTAGATGCCCCCCCCAGATGGTTTCCCTTGAAGCCAGCTTAGACCTCCTCTCTCTTTGTAGTTGTCATGTTACACTTAGTTTGCAAGAGAAGGACATAACTTTCTGCTTTCTCTTCTATGTAAAATGATGAATGCATCAGCAGTAGTGAGTTCTTTCTCTGTAACCACAGTGGCAGTAGCAAAGAAAGAGCAGAACAGAAGTATCTTGTCCCCAAAATATAAGCAACTTCTAGGAGGAAAAGAAAGGATCATTAGAATCATTGGCTTTCACTTCTGATTTGTGTGCTCCGTGCAAGGCAGGTTCATTGATGGCTCATCAAGTTTTAAATGACTGGTGTGGGAGCAATCATGTTTTTCAGATACCAGGAGGATTAGCTATTATAGGAGCAGGAGCTGAATCACACTCTGCTGTCTCTTCCCTTTTCCTCCCCTCACTCCCTTACACTACAGATATTATCAATGCTTACCTTGGGATGCCCATCCTGCAGAGCCCTGCTAATACCCTAACTGCCTCTGCTCACTTGGACAGGCAGAGACTCCCAGGTGTGCCAGTTCCTAAAAAACTCTCCCTCCACTGCATGCATCTACCTCAGTGTTTGCTGAAGCATGGCAGAGATTGCTGAATAAGCTTTTTCTAAAAACAAAACAACAAACAAATCACTATAAGCAAAGCACATTTTTCCCAGGGTTTGGGGGATTTTGTCCCCCCTGCTGCTCTCCTAATGGAGATAACTACACTGCCCACACTGAGTAAACACACCAGTGAGGGCTTCTGCTCTGCTTCCTACCACTCGGATTCATGCACATTTGGACAGTGACAAGCAAGCTTACTCTGTCCAATGGCATTTTACTGTTTTAATTTCTCCAAACGCTGTGGATTTTATTGTATTTTACCATTCAAAGTGCACTGAACAGATGTTCATTTAATATATTCCTTCAGGAAGAGGAATCTGGGGAACCCTCGTCTGCCTGGTATTAGCTTAAGCTACAGGATTAATCTGGTTTTATCAATACACATTTTTTTTTCCCCAAGGGATCTAACAATGGCATGTATAGTCAGAAACCTGCAACAAGCCTTCCTGAGCAGTTGGTGATGGATTTGATTCCATCAGGAATGTTCAGCACCAACACTTGCAGTTTTCAATGGCCTTGCTCCTTTCCTTGTTAGCAATATACTGTGAGCCTGGAGCAACATGCTACACTGTTCACAACCCAGCTAACTATCACTGCTTTACAAAACAATTCTGCTGCTGAATCAATATTTTCATGGCCTGCAGCTACTAGAAATGTCAGTATTTTGAGAGCTGCCAAAACACTGAAATGTCATTTTCAAATCAAGGCCTAGATGATGATCTCCATTACACTTGTATAATTGGATGTCAGCAGAATCACTCAGTATTTACAGATGAAACTGCTCAAAATACAGCCTCATCACTTCATTTCTACCTTGTCTCCTAAGCCAGTATTTTTAGAACCCCTAATTGTGAGGGAAGGTAATAAGACAGAGCCCTAACTCCTACTTTGACAGCCCGTGTGGCCCCTGAATTCTCTCCTGACTAACCTGCTTGCAGGCTGTTGAAAGTTCTCCTGCAGCAATAGGTACAAACACAAAGAGAGCAGATGCCTCAGCTGGTGTGCTGACCAGATACCCCTCCCAGCAGGCTCTAGTGCTCCTTTTCATCTTGCTCCCTAGCTTTCATTCTGTCATTTATTTTCTCCTCTTCCCATACTATTAGCCAAGTTTCTGGCAATTGGTTGTTTTCCTGATAGGACTCCTGTTGTTTTCTGAATGCTGATAATCCAGAGAACAAATCTGTTATTTAGGAGTTGACTTCTTGCTCTAGTGCAGTCTTTTTTCCTTGAGTTCATACCTTGTAACATGACTGAACACACAGCTTTTAAATATGGCCATGGACTGTGCAGCTAGTAGTGGGGAACAGCACAGGAAGGTATCCAACAAAAACCAAAGCAATAATCAGATACATCTAAATGTAATTAGGGGAAAGAAGGAACAAGTTATTCCCCCCACTCCAAGGGCTAAACCCTACTATGCACCATCATCATGGTGAAGAGCACTGGAAAGGGAATGACAGGAGCCAGAGAGCTCCTGCACAGAATGAAGCCAGGCCAAGCTGTACCAACCATGCCAGCCCACAGCAGATAACCAGCAGCTAAGAGTTCATTAATATTTTTGGAGCATGCCCATGCTCTTCAGTTTTAATTGGTGGCAAGTGAGCAACCAAATAATTTGGAGAGGAATTTCATGTATCTGTACACAGCAGATCAATATTCACTCAGCATGCAACGACTCCTTGCATCTCAAAGGGGTAAAATGTCAGTCAGCAGCATGCTTTTGTTGTGAGAATTTTTCTAGCGAAATTATTCACCTTCTCTAAAGGCCATCTGATAAATGCTTATTTCTTCATAATTGTGCTGGTTTTGGCTGGGGTATAGTTAATTTTCCTCTCAGTAGCTACTAGGGTACTCTGTTTTGGATTTGTGCTGGAAACAGCAGTGCTCAGAGCAGTGCCCACAAAGGCAAGGCCTTTTCTGTTTTCTTCCTGCCCCCCAGTGAGCAGGCTGGGGGTGCACGAGAAGCTAAGGAGACACAGCTAAGACAAGTGACCCCAACTGACCACAGAGCTATTCCAGACCCTATGATGTCAGGCAAGGGAGCTGCTGGCTGAGGACTGCCTGGGCAGCAGTCAGTTGGTGGTGAGCAAATATTTTCATCTGCATCACTTGTCTTTCTTGGGTNTGCATCTCAAAGGGGTAAAATGTCAGTCAGCAGCATGCTTTTGTTGTGAGAATTTTTCTAGCGAAATTATTCACCTTCTCTAAAGGCCATCTGATAAATGCTTATTTCTTCATAATTGTGCTGGTTTTGGCTGGGGTATAGTTAATTTTCCTCTCAGTAGCTACTAGGGTACTCTGTTTTGGATTTGTGCTGGAAACAGCAGTGCTCAGAGCAGTGCCCACAAAGGCAAGGCCTTTTCTGTTTTCTTCCTGCCCCCCAGTGAGCAGGCTGGGGGTGCACGAGAAGCTAAGGAGACACAGCTAAGACAAGTGACCCCAACTGACCACAGAGCTATTCCAGACCCTATGATGTCAGGCAAGGGAGCTGCTGGCTGAGGACTGCCTGGGCAGCAGTCAGTTGGTGGTGAGCAAATATTTTCATCTGCATCACTTGTCTTTCTTGGGTTTAATTTTTTTTTGGCTCTTATTTTCCTTTTCATTACAATCTATTAAAAGTTTATTTGCATTATTGAGCTGTTCTTACCTCAACCCATTAATTTTCATTCGTTTGGGTTTTGTTTTGTGGTTTGTTATTTTGGTTTGTTACTGCTTTTGTTTGGTTGGTTTTGTATATTAGTTTTCTTGAATTGTTTTGGTTAGGTTTTTTTTTTGCCTTCCAGTTCTCTTCCCCCAGTCCTGGGGGAGAATGAGCAAGTGGCTGTGTGTGGCTCGGTTGAAGGCTGGGGTTAATCCATGACAATAACGCATTCTAACAACTGCTGATTCACGTGATGCTGGCAGTGAACAGAATCCCAACTCAGAGCAGGGCTCCAGGAAAACACTAAGTGGTACAAACAAGAGAGGCCTGCAAGACATTTTTTTCTCCACTTCAGATATTGCATTGGCCTCCCATGGTATAAGGGAGCACTAACTGAATTTAAGAAATGTAATAAGGGATAAATTCTCCCTGTCACTTCATAGCACAAGGAATCCCAGCCCAACAGTACTGCAGGAGCAGCAGCACCAGAACAGTGTATCAGCACCAATTTCACAGCCAAACAGGAGAGACTGTGGAGCTGTAAAGGTCACAGATGAGTGTTAGCTGAGGGCAGTCCTGCAGAGCAGCAGAGGAAGTTTCCCAAGCCCTCTCTTCACTAGGGTACAAAATCAGACTATCCACTTTGCCAAGAATAATCCTTGACTGGTATCATTTTCCATGTCACAGAAAATTTAGATTTCACTCATCCCTTATCAGAAAGTTCAACTGTATACTTCAATGGTGTACAACATCTGGATCAGTGCTAATTACAATACCATTTGTACATGAAAGGATTTCTGCAGTATTGGCACCTCGGGAGTGAAGCTTGCTTTTCATTAAGACAGAAATCTCCTCTGTTAGTACCAGTCCTATTATTAATTTCAGTGCTGAAGAGCATAATGCAGATGAAGATGCATAATTCATCTTATGAAGAGCCAATAAAGACATGCACCTGCAAAGTGCTATGAATATGACCATTAGTGGCAATGGGACTTGTCACAAACACCAGCCTGCAGTATGCTCACAATCATGACAGTCACTGTCCTGGTTCAGTCTGCCCAGCTAACAAAACACAACTGGAAAAGATCAAAGGGGAAGATTCTTGGGATCAGAGCAAGATTAAATTATGAGCCAGAGAAATTAAATATTTTGCATTGTTCTGCTATCTTGAGACAAACAGTACAGAGAGAAGAATCTCCTCCAAGAGCTAGTGGGTCTCAGTAAGCATTTTGTGAGCCTCCTACCAGGGCAATATGGCACAAAGCTCCAGTTAACTGGCAGAAAGCAAAAAAGGGGTTATGATCAGCATTAAAGTAGAGAGAATATGAACAATGCAATAAAAGATGACATTAAAAATGCAACTGAGTAGTGCAAGATGTAAACAGGGTAAAACAAAATGAGCAGACAACGAGGCATAAAGATGAGGTTATGTTAGGGGGAGGCACTGTAGACACAATGTTTAGAGTTGTTGCATTTTCATATAGGCTGGAAGAGGGTGATACAGCTTGGAGAGCAGCTTGCAAGGATGCTGCAGTAATCCAGATGGCAAGTTAGAGGAGCCTGTTTAAAAGTCCTAGTAGTAGAGAATAGAGAAGGGTAAACAAACTTATACTGCCCAATTTTGCATGTGGCATATTTCCCATTTGATTCAAATGCTGCTGAGTTTACCTTACAGCAGAGGGGAAACAAACACAGGGAGCAGAAAATTCCACTGCAGGGGAAAAAAAATCCTGGTGAACATGCATTAATGTCTAATGATTATTGCACATGTCAGGCAGATAAATACAAATAGTGCATCAGCTGTAATTTATGTTAAATGAAGCTCTAAGTGCCACATGTGATATGCCTACATCCTCAAAAACAGGAAAGGGGAAATACAACAGATGTTGCTGTAAAACATTAGGCAACGTCAGTGATTCTACTTTTTTTAATAAGTAAAATTTAAAAAAAGCAAAAGAAATGAATACTGAGGATCTGAACTCATAAAATATTAAATCCCTCACTTGGTTGATTCAATGTATGACACCCTTTCTTGCTGCAAATCTCACAGCTACTGCTGTGTTAAGTGATGGTAAAAGAAAGGAAGCAAAGGAATGGGCACTCGTGTGTAATGATGAGGCTTTGACACAAGTCATGGCAGAGATAAAGGACCCCAAAACCTATCATCTAAAAGCTTTCAGAAAATGTGGAGTTGCAGAGCTCGAGGTGATAGCCTCCAAGGACTTTCTAAGGTTATGTAATCTAGGGGAGGGAAGCAGGACAGCTGAAGTCTCAACATGAATGTTACTTGGGGAACATATCTGAAAGCTTTTCAGAAAACATTCAGATCTTTGCTCACCAAAGAGCTTCACCTGTCCCAAGAGACCTCTCTGAAGGACTCTTGTAAATAAGATACTACTTCATCCCTTGCCCCCAGTGGAATAATTGCAGAGCTAGCAAGTGCCCTGGCAGCAAGTTCCAAAGTCCTTCTCTCTCCAGCCTAATGACACTTGCCTGTTCCATTCTCCTAAGCCAAGGCTCACCTAGACAGAGCATGGCCAGGAGCTGGACTGCAGTCAGACATCCAAACAGAAGATGAAACAGAGAAAATGCAGAGCAAGGCAGAACCTGTCACACAATGTCTAGGCCACAGAGCAGCAACTCCAAGCAGATGGATTCCTGGAAGGTAGGAGGGGGGTTTACTGGACTTCCAGGGATTTTCATCTTTTTTTCTCATCCCTCAAAGCTGCTCTGGCTACTGTTTAGTCTTTCTTGATCTTGATTTTATCTTTGCAAAGCAAAGGTTCTCTTGCTGCCCCAGTTCACCTCACTGCATACCACCCTCTGACTACAGTGCCAGAGCACAGGACAACTCTGGGACTGAGGTTCTGCTCTTACCTTTCCCAAGGGCTGTGGGGCAGGGGAAGCCCATAAATCCAGTTTTCCAGTTCTGTGCTTCCCCATGCCTCAGAGTGCTTTAACAGAGGAGTTTCAATATTATTGCTTCATTTTTATCTCCACATTTTCTCTCCTCTACACATTCTCCTTCCCCTCAACCCAAAACCCCCAAAAAAAGCTTTGCAGCATCACCTCTGCACCATTCAGCAACATCTAGGGACAACTCACAGTAATTGCTGAGGAAATGTTCCACTTCTCCCCGCCACCAAATGCAATTCCTGTCTGCTACCTGCACATCCTCCCCTCCACTGAACCAGAGCACTGATCATCATGCCACTAACATTCAGATGGAGATGAAGCCATGCTGCCAGCTCTCTCTCAACTGACTTGCAACTTCACCATTTACTTGAATGCACATTTTTGCTCTGATGAAAACTGCCTTTAGATAACAGCACAACTACCACAGGTGTAGATAGAAAAAAGTCTAAACATGGGTAAAAGGGTGAAATTTTGCTATCTGTTCAGAGACAGATGACCTCAGAACATACAAATCAGCCATCCAAATCAATTCCGCTGAAAAAGCATGTTTCTTACAGTAGTGGACAGCTACTGTAGGAGAGAGCTCAACACAGGTAGAGAGACAAAGCCTGGGGTTTCCCTTCATATACCCAACCTATGTAACCTGACAGTGAACTTTCTGGCTCTTGTAGGTTTTACTTCAAGTCTTGCTTATCCTGAAACACTCCTGAAAAGGAGAGGAAGCAGTTGGGCTTGGTTACTAAGAATATCAAACTAAGGGTATGACTTCTGAGCTTTCATGACAGTTGTGTGTGCATGCCCACAACCACTGCTGTCATCACTGCTCTGTATGGCAACAGTGAAGGCTTGGGGGACTCTGGAAGAGCTCACTGACTATGGAGTGCCTGGACATGCAGGTACGTATTGCCTTCACTGGGACTGCTTGTCTAAGATGTGATTCTACAGCCACAACTCAGGAACACATCAATATCCTCTGTTTCTTCTCCAAGTTGTCACATGTTCAAAATACTGCCAACCACAACCTCAGTTGCATAACTCAAGCTTAAGGTAAGACACATCCCCTTATTACCTTATTGCTGCAATGGTCGGCTCCTTAACTCCTCACACAATTGCAGGTTCCCTTGTAATCTGCAATCAAGTGCTACAGAATTGTATTCATCCATCTCATGCTGCTTTTATTGGTATGAATACTTATCAAGTGCCAGTGCACTTGGAGCAAATCTATCCCTAAATGAAGAAACACATCAGTTTATGCTTCAAAGCACAGCCTGTGTCCTCTGATTCACTGCCTGCTCTCCCTTTGCTATCATATAACAGCAGAAACTTGGCTTCTAAATCATCTGCTGAAACAATCATGGCCTCATGTAGCAGCAAGAGACTGAGGGAACCAGTTCTCCCTCTAGAAATCCAGTCAATTAAATTCTGCCCGGAAGGGATTCCATCTAACATCAAAGATGCTGCCAAAAGGGTAAGTTCCCCGGAGCACAGGGTTAATGATTTAGAGCATGTCACACTGGCCTGAAGCAGTGGAAATGAAGCCACACATAAATAAATAAATAAATACATACATACACACAGAAATTACCAAAATAAATACCTGCAGGAATTAAAAAGAATAATAATAATTGTCACGGAGACACAATGCTGCAACTGGCACCCCATTGAAGGGATATTCTAATTTTCCCAAAATCTCACATTAATACCTGAATATTTTATTTCCCAAGATCCCCAAGA
>VYZU01032435.1:39342-51016 GCA_013401355.1 Ceyx cyanopectus
AGTTCTGTGCTTCCCCATGCCTCAGAGTGCTTTAACAGAGGAGTTTCAATATTATTGCTTCATTTTTATCTCCACATTTTCTCTCCTCTACACATTCTCCTTCCCCTCAACCCAAAACCCCCAAAAAAAGCTTTGCAGCATCACCTCTGCACCATTCAGCAACATCTAGGGACAACTCACAGTAATTGCTGAGGAAATGTTCCACTTCTCCCCGCCACCAAATGCAATTCCTGTCTGCTACCTGCACATCCTCCCCTCCACTGAACCAGAGCACTGATCATCATGCCACTAACATTCAGATGGAGATGAAGCCATGCTGCCAGCTCTCTCTCAACTGACTTGCAACTTCACCATTTACTTGAATGCACATTTTTGCTCTGATGAAAACTGCCTTTAGATAACAGCACAACTACCACAGGTGTAGATAGAAAAAAGTCTAAACATGGGTAAAAGGGTGAAATTTTGCTATCTGTTCAGAGACAGATGACCTCAGAACATACAAATCAGCCATCCAAATCAATTCCGCTGAAAAAGCATGTTTCTTACAGTAGTGGACAGCTACTGTAGGAGAGAGCTCAACACAGGTAGAGAGACAAAGCCTGGGGTTTCCCTTCATATACCCAACCTATGTAACCTGACAGTGAACTTTCTGGCTCTTGTAGGTTTTACTTCAAGTCTTGCTTATCCTGAAACACTCCTGAAAAGGAGAGGAAGCAGTTGGGCTTGGTTACTAAGAATATCAAACTAAGGGTATGACTTCTGAGCTTTCATGACAGTTGTGTGTGCATGCCCACAACCACTGCTGTCATCACTGCTCTGTATGGCAACAGTGAAGGCTTGGGGGACTCTGGAAGAGCTCACTGACTATGGAGTGCCTGGACATGCAGGTACGTATTGCCTTCACTGGGACTGCTTGTCTAAGATGTGATTCTACAGCCACAACTCAGGAACACATCAATATCCTCTGTTTCTTCTCCAAGTTGTCACATGTTCAAAATACTGCCAACCACAACCTCAGTTGCATAACTCAAGCTTAAGGTAAGACACATCCCCTTATTACCTTATTGCTGCAATGGTCGGCTCCTTAACTCCTCACACAATTGCAGGTTCCCTTGTAATCTGCAATCAAGTGCTACAGAATTGTATTCATCCATCTCATGCTGCTTTTATTGGTATGAATACTTATCAAGTGCCAGTGCACTTGGAGCAAATCTATCCCTAAATGAAGAAACACATCAGTTTATGCTTCAAAGCACAGCCTGTGTCCTCTGATTCACTGCCTGCTCTCCCTTTGCTATCATATAACAGCAGAAACTTGGCTTCTAAATCATCTGCTGAAACAATCATGGCCTCATGTAGCAGCAAGAGACTGAGGGAACCAGTTCTCCCTCTAGAAATCCAGTCAATTAAATTCTGCCCGGAAGGGATTCCATCTAACATCAAAGATGCTGCCAAAAGGGTAAGTTCCCCGGAGCACAGGGTTAATGATTTAGAGCATGTCACACTGGCCTGAAGCAGTGGAAATGAAGCCACACATAAATAAATAAATAAATACATACATACACACAGAAATTACCAAAATAAATACCTGCAGGAATTAAAAAGAATAATAATAATTGTCACGGAGACACAATGCTGCAACTGGCACCCCATTGAAGGGATATTCTAATTTTCCCAAAATCTCACATTAATACCTGAATATTTTATTTCCCAAGATCCCCAAGACATGAACACCAAAGAGTCTGTTAATGCAAAAAACCCCACAACAAACAAAAAAAAAACCAAAATAAACAAAAAAATAAAACCAAACCAAAACACCCACCCACCAAGGATAAGTGAGTAATTTCGGAGAGCAACTGCAATTCCTGCTGGGACCTGGTGAAGAATTTTATTCCATTGAAAATGTAGACTGAAGGTTGGATGTCTTCTTTCCAGATTGTAATTCATTCTTATATACACATTGTTACCTGTGTTAAAACACAAGAACACTCAGTCTCTACAGCATTTATCTCTGACATCACAATGAACTAGAGGTGTCTTGTGACATGATGAAGACTTTCTCAACCCTCCAGACCCCCTCAGTACAACTGGCTGCATTCAAGTGTAAGTTTTGATTTGGTTTTTTTTTCTTTTAATATTTATTCCTGCATAATATTAGTTTATCTCAGTACAAGTGCCAGACAAGTTAGCTTTTTTTTTTTGTAAACAACTAAAATAGTTTTAGTGAAAAATTTCATAAACACATGTTGACAGAAGTCACTCACTGACAATCATAGGATACTCTCATGCTGTTTCTGAGATGACTTTTAAGGCAAACTTTTCTGTCTGTTTGCCTGCCTAGAAGGCTTGGAAAATACAAAGACTAAGTTTGCACTTCAGATGTGAATTAAGCCTGTCTTGGACAGTACTGGTCAGACACTGCAGCTGAGAGGGAATCTCTGTTGGCACCATGATCCTCAAGCACAGACTCGAAGAGGCAGGAAACACCCTGTGATGGTTGGGATTCTGGACAAGATGTCACTAGAAGCCTTGCTCAGTGCCTTCCTCTCCAGCTACAAGAGGGATTCTAGAGCAGTGTCAAGGGATTTTTACCAGGAATAATGAAACCTACATCCCACAACGTGGATTTGGAAACATCAACTCAGTGCTGAAAGCACATCCTCAGGTTAGCCAGACTCATCTTGACCTCTCTCTTTTTCTGCAGGGATATGATTTGCCCTCTTGTTAAAGCACCAGGTCCTACCATACTCAGCAATGCATTTTGCAGCCACCAGCCATGTTTTACTGTTAACAAATGAAAAAATACTTATTATTATTAAAAAAAACAACCCTAACCACAGAAAACTTCCTTTGCTGCCTTGACAATATACACGAAGTATCCTTATATATCAATCAAAAATATTTTTCCACACTATCTCTCCACTTATTCTAAATTAAACACTTGTACCTAGAAAAAACAAAGGCTTGTCATCCTCAAATATAGCCACAACCACACACCTCCAGTTAGGACATCCTCAGAGAGCACCATAGCTCAATATCTCTGCCAGAAAAAAATCAAGCCTGCCCCTTTTCCATTCCTTCCAAGCTCAGCTGCCAAATTAAGAGATCATTAGTTTTATTCCCCAAAACCAGAACACAGACCTTCTTTCCTATTGTGTGCACTACTGAGTCAGATATTTTGAGAGGATATTTTGAGTCACATAAATCCCTAAGTGATACCTGAAAGATCAGGGAAAATACTCTGTACATGCAGTTGATGGCAGCAACACCAGTAACAGCCAGATGAGCCCAAGGAGTCTGAACTACTTCTTTGGAAGACAAAGGAAAGAATAAGTGACATTTTTAACAGCTACATTTAATGATTATATACATGCACTATATTGTTTCCTCAAATGTATTTTAACTTTTCTTTAAACCTCTGTAACATAACCTTTAAACACATTTAGCTCAGGAAATTTAGAAAACCATGGTAATGTTATGAAGTAGGAATGAGCCATGCTGCTGTCAGCCTCATTCTAATTCTAATCTTCCCCTTCACAAGTTGCACCTAATAAGTTAATTACCTGGAGAGCGTTTCCAGGATCATGAAAAGATGGTGTTAAAATCATCAAAAATAAAACCCTCTAGAGATGGGCAGCTTTATGTTCACAACTATAAAATATTTGGGCATTTTGCCAAATGCTATCATCAATTTTGCTATCATCTTCCCACAGCAACCTTGAATATTTCTGCTTTATCAGAAAGTATTTACATATTTATAATTAGATCTACACCAAAACCTTGCTGGAAGAACTGCCCATGCTATAGTTTTTAAGCAAGCTAGTTACTTAAGTCACACAAGTAGTCTCTATCATGTCAGCATTTCAGCTCTCCAGTGCAGCAGGGTGCTGCTGTGCCCACCTTATGGCCAGGAGCCACGACACAGGAGAGGTTCAAAAAAGCTTCCAATAATGAAATTAAGGTCCTGAACCCAGTGCCTCTAGGTTACAAAAAGAGGTATTTCACAAAATTAATTTGGAAAACAAATGTCTATGAGCAAACTGGCAGTTAAAAACAAAACCTCCTTGACCAAGCACGGGACTAATTCCTCTTTCTTTCTGAGCCCAAGCTGAATCCCCTGACATGAACAAGAAAGCAAGTGCTTAGTCTTCAGATACCTGGAGTGAATGTCTGATGCTAGGATAAATGAGTTCTATGCTGTTAAGATGAATAATGTGAGTGTGATGGGCAAGGTCTAAGAAAGCACAAGTCCAAACAGCAACAGAACAATCAAGGAGACGGATATTGTTACCATGGCAACCAAACAGCAGATGCTAGAAAGCATGCATGCTAGAAAGAGAGTAAGAAATTACAATGAGAAACATAAAAAACTACAAACAAACCANGTACAAGTGCCAGACAAGTTAGCTTTTTTTTTTTGTAAACAACTAAAATAGTTTTAGTGAAAAATTTCATAAACACATGTTGACAGAAGTCACTCACTGACAATCATAGGATACTCTCATGCTGTTTCTGAGATGACTTTTAAGGCAAACTTTTCTGTCTGTTTGCCTGCCTAGAAGGCTTGGAAAATACAAAGACTAAGTTTGCACTTCAGATGTGAATTAAGCCTGTCTTGGACAGTACTGGTCAGACACTGCAGCTGAGAGGGAATCTCTGTTGGCACCATGATCCTCAAGCACAGACTCGAAGAGGCAGGAAACACCCTGTGATGGTTGGGATTCTGGACAAGATGTCACTAGAAGCCTTGCTCAGTGCCTTCCTCTCCAGCTACAAGAGGGATTCTAGAGCAGTGTCAAGGGATTTTTACCAGGAATAATGAAACCTACATCCCACAACGTGGATTTGGAAACATCAACTCAGTGCTGAAAGCACATCCTCAGGTTAGCCAGACTCATCTTGACCTCTCTCTTTTTCTGCAGGGATATGATTTGCCCTCTTGTTAAAGCACCAGGTCCTACCATACTCAGCAATGCATTTTGCAGCCACCAGCCATGTTTTACTGTTAACAAATGAAAAAATACTTATTATTATTAAAAAAAACAACCCTAACCACAGAAAACTTCCTTTGCTGCCTTGACAATATACACGAAGTATCCTTATATATCAATCAAAAATATTTTTCCACACTATCTCTCCACTTATTCTAAATTAAACACTTGTACCTAGAAAAAACAAAGGCTTGTCATCCTCAAATATAGCCACAACCACACACCTCCAGTTAGGACATCCTCAGAGAGCACCATAGCTCAATATCTCTGCCAGAAAAAAATCAAGCCTGCCCCTTTTCCATTCCTTCCAAGCTCAGCTGCCAAATTAAGAGATCATTAGTTTTATTCCCCAAAACCAGAACACAGACCTTCTTTCCTATTGTGTGCACTACTGAGTCAGATATTTTGAGAGGATATTTTGAGTCACATAAATCCCTAAGTGATACCTGAAAGATCAGGGAAAATACTCTGTACATGCAGTTGATGGCAGCAACACCAGTAACAGCCAGATGAGCCCAAGGAGTCTGAACTACTTCTTTGGAAGACAAAGGAAAGAATAAGTGACATTTTTAACAGCTACATTTAATGATTATATACATGCACTATATTGTTTCCTCAAATGTATTTTAACTTTTCTTTAAACCTCTGTAACATAACCTTTAAACACATTTAGCTCAGGAAATTTAGAAAACCATGGTAATGTTATGAAGTAGGAATGAGCCATGCTGCTGTCAGCCTCATTCTAATTCTAATCTTCCCCTTCACAAGTTGCACCTAATAAGTTAATTACCTGGAGAGCGTTTCCAGGATCATGAAAAGATGGTGTTAAAATCATCAAAAATAAAACCCTCTAGAGATGGGCAGCTTTATGTTCACAACTATAAAATATTTGGGCATTTTGCCAAATGCTATCATCAATTTTGCTATCATCTTCCCACAGCAACCTTGAATATTTCTGCTTTATCAGAAAGTATTTACATATTTATAATTAGATCTACACCAAAACCTTGCTGGAAGAACTGCCCATGCTATAGTTTTTAAGCAAGCTAGTTACTTAAGTCACACAAGTAGTCTCTATCATGTCAGCATTTCAGCTCTCCAGTGCAGCAGGGTGCTGCTGTGCCCACCTTATGGCCAGGAGCCACGACACAGGAGAGGTTCAAAAAAGCTTCCAATAATGAAATTAAGGTCCTGAACCCAGTGCCTCTAGGTTACAAAAAGAGGTATTTCACAAAATTAATTTGGAAAACAAATGTCTATGAGCAAACTGGCAGTTAAAAACAAAACCTCCTTGACCAAGCACGGGACTAATTCCTCTTTCTTTCTGAGCCCAAGNCTGATTCTAGCCCGTCCTTAGGAAATTACAATTAGTACAATAAAAAACTACAAACAAACCAATTTTGGCTACACTATACCTCAAAAAGGAGTGCTATTCTACATGTGCTAGTAAGATGTCACCACACAGAGCATAGCACTCTGTAGTAGCTGGTGGCCAGGTCCTTCAGGAGCATCCAGAGCACAAGGAAGGCATGCTCACTTGGGAAAACCAAGGCATGGTATGAGGGAAGATGGCAGAAGGGAGACTGAATTCTCAACCAAGACTGACCATTCTCAAGTCATATCCCATTGAATGAAAACATCTCTCTGGCTCTCTGACAGGTGCTGTGTATTAGCAAACACTACTCATCTTCTGGTATCCTAGTGCCACATCAACTCTCAGGTGATAATCCAGAGAAGTCTTAGAAAATCTGTATTTAATGTTTAGTACATGTCACATGGAGAATGAGGATGTAATTACCAAATTTTTACTCTTCTTTCTAAGAGTTTGGACACATTCTACAGAATGACAGCATTTGATGCTTCCATGAAGGGTCAGCAGGGAGAAAAGGTGCTGGTAATCTTCCTAGGACACAGCAACCTACAACACCTCCAGTAACTTGCACCCCAGCTCATTAGCCACTCCAGTTGATTGATCTCGAGTCACCCAGATGTTTTAGCTTCCTGCAGGTAGTGAAACAGGCAAAACTTCTATTAATGAGTAAGAGTGTGGTGACAGAGCAAGAGAGGCAGCCCAGGGTCCTTAAACATCCAACTCAGATGAAGCATTGGAAGTAAATGTTTGCTGTCATACTAAAAGCTCATTCCTTGACAAGAATTCCTAGGGGAAGGAGATACACCAGAAACACTGGCTGAAATAGTAACCCTTCAGCCTTAAGGTCAATGGAAATAACTTCAAGTAAATTCAGTGAAAACAGATCTTTCATTCCAAATGAAAGGAAGGAGAAAAACAAAAAACAAAGGTTGAAGGTTTTTATGCAGTTGGCAAAGGAAATACAACCCTTGAAGGGAAGTGATAAAGTTACAGAGGCAAGTGAAATAGCAGAAAGATAAATCCTCATGAAGCCAGATTCACTCTGTGCACTGAGTAGCAGGACAAGAAAAGATTATTAAAACCGGCCATGATTTCCAGTAGATGGAAGAAAAGGATGAACAGCCTGACCCAACAACCAGGCCTTTTCCCTCTAAGCAAAAACCACAACAAAAACAAGCAAAATATCTTTTTAGAGAAGTGTTAGCATTGGAAATTAAAATCCAAGAAGTCCTCTAAGCATTTTAGATTATGAGGCTTCTGACAGGGGTCACAGGTGCTCATTTCCAGCTGGCAAAGCAGATGATCACCTCAACAAATTCAACACATGAGAAAAGGAGCAGAACAAGAAAGTTCAGCACAAGCAGTGATGGAAGAGAACCCAATGGACTCAGTTCTCTATAACCCATTTTTTATTGTCTTAGTCTGGATTTCCAGTGCTTAGCTGAATGAGGCCCTTGGACCACTTACTGTCAATTAGGAAGAAAAGAGCTGACTCAGGAAATGCCAGTAGCACAGGAGTTGGCTGGTGGTGAGCAATCAGATACCAGAAATCTTTCTGTGATGCTACACACTCCTGACAGCTCTACACACAAATCATTAGGGAGACTGTTTCATACCAGTAACTTGTCATGTGAGCCCTGTTTGGTGGTTGTACAGTATTTACTTCATGTGTGAAGTCACAGAGCAAAGAGTACTCCTCACAGGGCAGTAGATTCAGGAGACTTGCATTTTAACTGTCACAAGCTCATCCTCATTTAACCTTTACTTCCCTTCACATGTATTTGACCATAGCCAGACCAATCCCTCTGGACACAGAGGAGCTGTGTTCACAACACAACTGGTCACGCCCCCTTTGCCCAACACAATCAAGGATTCCAAGGCCTTATCAGCAGAAGTCATGCCATGTCATGGGAGATGTCAGTGCCCTCACACTAACTTTCTGGGGCAATGGGATGAGATGTTGGTACTCCTCTCAGGAAGCTATACAAGGATCAAAATTTCACATTTGGCCTCTATTCTAACCCTTTTTTGCACCATTAAGAAAAAAAATAAAAATTATCTTTTTATATGTTATTAAATTGAAATTGCCTTCNGCCCTGCCCCTGTTCAGGAGCTGCAGGCAGCTCTTTTCTGTATTTCCATTTATCCATCCATCCATCCATCCATCCATCCATCCATCCATCCATCTGTCCAACATGGGTTTGGTAAAAGCCCACAAAGTCAAAAGATAACATGAAGCCACTTAATCCACCTCCCTCATCTTGTTCCTCAGTTTTTTTTGTGCCTGCACAGGCACTGATGATTTACCCCAGCACCTTACATACAGACTAGAAAAATGGTAAGACAAGAGAAAAGCAGCATATTACAGTATTCATTTCAAAACAAAACAACCAACAACAAANGATTGATCTCGAGTCACCCAGATGTTTTAGCTTCCTGCAGGTAGTGAAACAGGCAAAACTTCTATTAATGAGTAAGAGTGTGGTGACAGAGCAAGAGAGGCAGCCCAGGGTCCTTAAACATCCAACTCAGATGAAGCATTGGAAGTAAATGTTTGCTGTCATACTAAAAGCTCATTCCTTGACAAGAATTCCTAGGGGAAGGAGATACACCAGAAACACTGGCTGAAATAGTAACCCTTCAGCCTTAAGGTCAATGGAAATAACTTCAAGTAAATTCAGTGAAAACAGATCTTTCATTCCAAATGAAAGGAAGGAGAAAAACAAAAAACAAAGGTTGAAGGTTTTTATGCAGTTGGCAAAGGAAATACAACCCTTGAAGGGAAGTGATAAAGTTACAGAGGCAAGTGAAATAGCAGAAAGATAAATCCTCATGAAGCCAGATTCACTCTGTGCACTGAGTAGCAGGACAAGAAAAGATTATTAAAACCGGCCATGATTTCCAGTAGATGGAAGAAAAGGATGAACAGCCTGACCCAACAACCAGGCCTTTTCCCTCTAAGCAAAAACCACAACAAAAACAAGCAAAATATCTTTTTAGAGAAGTGTTAGCATTGGAAATTAAAATCCAAGAAGTCCTCTAAGCATTTTAGATTATGAGGCTTCTGACAGGGGTCACAGGTGCTCATTTCCAGCTGGCAAAGCAGATGATCACCTCAACAAATTCAACACATGAGAAAAGGAGCAGAACAAGAAAGTTCAGCACAAGCAGTGATGGAAGAGAACCCAATGGACTCAGTTCTCTATAACCCATTTTTTATTGTCTTAGTCTGGATTTCCAGTGCTTAGCTGAATGAGGCCCTTGGACCACTTACTGTCAATTAGGAAGAAAAGAGCTGACTCAGGAAATGCCAGTAGCACAGGAGTTGGCTGGTGGTGAGCAATCAGATACCAGAAATCTTTCTGTGATGCTACACACTCCTGACAGCTCTACACACAAATCATTAGGGAGACTGTTTCATACCAGTAACTTGTCATGTGAGCCCTGTTTGGTGGTTGTACAGTATTTACTTCATGTGTGAAGTCACAGAGCAAAGAGTACTCCTCACAGGGCAGTAGATTCAGGAGACTTGCATTTTAACTGTCACAAGCTCATCCTCATTTAACCTTTACTTCCCTTCACATGTATTTGACCATAGCCAGACCAATCCCTCTGGACACAGAGGAGCTGTGTTCACAACACAACTGGTCACGCCCCCTTTGCCCAACACAATCAAGGATTCCAAGGCCTTATCAGCAGAAGTCATGCCATGTCATGGGAGATGTCAGTGCCCTCACACTAACTTTCTGGGGCAATGGGATGAGATGTTGGTACTCCTCTCAGGAAGCTATACAAGGATCAAAATTTCACATTTGGCCTCTATTCTAACCCTTTTTTGCACCATTAAGAAAAAAAATAAAAATTATCTTTTTATATGTTATTAAATTGAAATTGCCTTCTCTTTTTGCAAAGCTTGCACAGCACAAGACAGAATCGAGTTCTAAGCTGATCAGACCCATGGTATGACAGGATTTAAATAAAACCAGCTACCTTCCATTGAAAATATGACAAAGCCTGTTTATCAAATACAACAAACCCATCTATCACCTTCTAACTGGAAGCCTTTTTTTGCCAGCATGCCTGGTGCTTCACTAATCTGTACACAACTTAATAGGGAAGTTAATAAATTATACAAGAGAACTAATTATACCTATTTGTCAAAGGATGTGACAGTTAAACTGAGGATTTGAATAGCAGTAAATGAGCATTTTATCCTAATTAGTTTGACAAACTTTGGGGGACAAGGGGAAAGAGGCAGAATTTATTCTGAACTAATCTGTGAGTGGTAAAAACTATTATCATACAGGCAATACAAGGCTGAAGGGAGCACTGTTTATTAAACCCTTCTTTCAAATCACAGCACACCATCCTGCCATCCATCTCTCCAGCTGTCCAACATGGGTTTGGTAAAAGCCCACAAAGTCAAAAGATAACATGAAGCCACTTAATCCACCTCCCTCATCTTGTTCCTCAGTTTTTTTTGTGCCTGCACAGGCACTGATGATTTACCCCAGCACCTTACATACAGACTAGAAAAATGGTAAGACAAGAGAAAAGCAGCATATTACAGTATTCATTTCAAAACAAAANGGTTGTACTTGCTGACTGCTGTGCTCATATCAGTATAGATTTCTCTCTTCAGGTTGCATTATCTTTTGTTTCTCCCTGCTCCTCTGCTTAAGAGGAAAATTCCACCAAATAAGGCTGACAAAATCTGCTCAAAGCAGCTTTCTCTGTAGATACCTTTTCCAAATACAGTTCATTTTGAGGTGAACTCTCCTCACCATAACTTTACAGCATGGACACTGCATACTAAGTGACCAATTTCAAGAAGCTAATGCAGCTTTCAAGATGAACTCTGAGCTCTTAAGTTCACGGGTGACATCAATGGCTCTCTAGTTAAGTATCTTGAAGCAACTAAAAGCAACAGCAATATTCCATACTCCATACCACACCTACAATTACACATTCCAGTAATAGGATAGCCTAGCACTGGAGCTACTGTTCACTTACACTACATGACACAGCATTGACTTTTAACAAAACACCTTTTGAGCCCATACTCAGTTCCTATGCTATTATATACAAAATTGAGGTAAGCTTCAGAATCCTAAGTAGTGTTCCACACAAAATCTTTGTGTGCTTCTTGTAACAACTATTTGTGTACTCATAAGGAGAGCCTGACTATCACAATGCCAAATCACCAGTGATGGGACGTTTGTTGACAAGCTCCAGCCTCATCCTAGAGACTATTTCTCCCAGCTTTGCTCTGAAGAGACATCCCAGGTGCTACATGTTTTGTGTATAATAG